>JARVGP010000052.1:0-201448 GCA_029876185.1 Mansonella ozzardi | reverse complement strand
AGGCTTTCCTGATTTCTCCTGAACTAAAGGCTTTCCTGATTTCTCCTGAACTAAATGCTTTCCTGATTTCTCCTGAACTAAAAGCTTTCCTGATCTCTTCTGAACTAAAGGCTTTCCTGATTTCTCCTGAACTAAAGGCTTTCCCGATTTCTCTTGCCCAATATTCGAACGTGTACATTCCCGCCAATCATCACCTATCATTTATGTTACCGCCTGTGAAACGTAAGGCTTTTCCTTTGAGAAAGAGCGGCAATTTAAAAAGCAGTGATTTGTGAAATGAAGTGATAAGTAGCTGCTTAGCAGAATATCGATAAGAAGTTCTTATCATTTCTGATAGATCAGATCTGATATTCTTGCTTTTACAACAGATAGCTTCAAAGCTGTTTTATAGAAGGAATTAGAGTGCCAAATGGTACTGTTAACAGTGCTTTCTATATGATGTTAGCCGTAAGATGACAGTTGGTAGTCACGTAGCAGAAATTGCACGACAGGGAATTTGGGCATCACTGACCGGTGGATGGTACTATGAACCAGGCTACACGCTTTTCTGCAACGCTGTCCATTTATATTTATGGCTTATACTCTTCCTCATTCCACTCTTACTTGGTTTGTTGCTTTTTTATTTAATTTTTATTTTTTAATTTTTCATCATTGATTTCTTTAACATTATGGGAAACATTACTAAATTTCTTTAATAATTCTAATTTCTTCGAGAAAAAAAGGAAAAAAACTAAAAGAGATTTATACTAACCTTTTAAATTCTAGTAGTCTATAAAGTTTTGTAGTTATGAAGATAAACTTGAAATGGACATTGGACAGTAATCATTTCTTAGTGGTCATTCTTCAAAAGAACAAAAAAGTTTGTATCGTATAATTGATAAAATGTTAATTGACTGCAGCATAATTTTCAATACATTTATTATCAGTTCAAAGTTCAAAGACGCTGTTCAGTTTTGTACATTCATTTTTCAGGCTTATCTTTTGATAATGGAATATCTGTTTACGCTACAGTGGCGTACGTGACCTCTATCATTCTTCTTTTTTTAATACTCAAATTCACAGTCTTATATTTGCACAATTTGTTTGATACTGTTGAACCAATTCCTTATCCACCCGTCCGTTCACTAAAGGTTACTATTTTTTTCACTAATCTGATTATCGTTTTTGAGATATTCGTTGTTGAATTGTTATAATTGGCATTTTATTATTGAATTGTTACTTGAATGAAATTCAAAATTCAAATGCAAAATATTTTTAATATCGCTGTGATGTTATGATTATTTAATAGTTTGATATATTTTATAGATTGAAAGTTTTTCGTGTGAGACAACGCGTCACTCAACCGAAAAACTTAGAGATGAAGAAATTGAAATGGTGGATTTGCGGAAGAAAAATGATGATGAAGCTGTGGGTATAAATTATGATGTATCTAAAGATTCATTAGCTCGTCGACGGTGTGTGCAAATTGGTGACTATTCTCTTTCATCTGTAGATGCGGAAATACGGATACGCAAGGTTTTTATGTTTTTATGTGCGAAAAAAATGAAGAAAACCGATGGAATTAATTACGCATTTTTTGTTTCTTTTTTTTTACAAAGTAACTTTAGGAAGATTCTGGAGAATGGGATGATGATCGAAGTAGTGGCCGACAATCCAGACAAGGGTTGTTTGTTTGTTCACGAATAACACCACATCTTCCTGCAGAGAGCTTTGAATTATTGTCGACTGGAATAAGGTTAATTTAGTTCTTAATGCTAAAAAAATATTGAGTTTTTCTGGTATCATTTTGAAAATTTTCTTCGAATAATCGAAATTTATCAAACTTCAGGCATGAGTCAGACAGTGATACAATTCAGTTCATTGGTATCGATCGGAAATTTTCTGAGCCATATTTAAAGGAGGCGCATAGATGGAATCGAGTACAACGTCGTTTAAGTGATAGTGGTCCTTGTGTACGTCGTGCGAAATCAGCTTTCGAAACTTCAAATAAAGAAGGTGTTGCTAGTGGGTCGATGTTAAGTGAGCGAACGTTAGAAGAATGCAAACGGGTAAATCTTACTCTCTACAACCTGTGTTACTTATCAAATTCATTCTTTTAAGATCATATGACAGCCTTTTCTTCGGTAGTAAAGTCATGCCGACTTTTTCGAAGTATATGTCTTAAAATGGAGGGAAAAATCTCTCGGTGTCAGGGAGAACGATGAAGCGAGTTACTAGATTTTACTACTGAAGAAAGGACTTGTCTTTGCACAATATTTTCTTAGACATAAATCCTTATTTGAAAATCGGTGATGGTAATATTGTTTTAACTTCCAACGACAACTGGATTGCTTAACAACCAGTCAACTTGCATAATTGCGGAAATAAAACTTCTCTAGTGGTCTCCAAGATAGTACGTAATAAGGACATCGGAATTTCAGTTAAAGCAAGAAAAAAGGCTGTACATTTGATAAGCTACAACTGGATAGTGTAATAGCATTATTTCTGTTAATTATATTAGCCTTCAGATAAATTTTTTAGTTTTTTCAAAGTAATGAGCTACTTATAACTTGCTAATGGCAACACTTATATGATATTGTCTTGTCTTATAACTCTTTTGATGCCATTGCAAGTAATTGAATACTTTTTTACATGGCATGTATATTTCAGTTATAATTTCCAGGTAACTCGTAAATCTTATCCGACAAAAATGAGCAGCACAACAGCTTTTCTATCAAGTACTCTGTTAAAGCGCACTTGTCCATCTCAATCAAAAGGTTCATTCTCATTTGGGAATGTGTTGCTTCGTTTACTTCAGCATCCATGATTGCGTGCCTTTGATTAAATCATGATATGTAAAAATTTATGTTCAGCAGTACTCAGTTTAATAAATGATGTTAAAATTTTCAAATTTCAGTTCGAGTCGTATTATTCAAAAAAAAAAAAAAACGCAAATTTTCAGGTGGCCTCAATTTTGAAAATCGTTTAAAAACAGGTTCGAATGACTTATGTTATTCAAATAAAACAAATCGTGTTATTCTCGATAAAAGCGATGAACAGCGAGTTCCAGAAAGGGTGATTTTTCTCTATTTTGAAGATTTTCTAGGCAATATTGTTTTACATGTTCTCAAAGATCAAAGACATATCAAAGACATCATTTCATTTAACTGTCTAGTCTTAGGATCCATAATTTGTTACTTTAAAGAACGACCGTTTTAGACTGTGTTAGACATGCCCTCTACCAGCAAGAAAACGGAGAAGAAAACTTTTGTTATGGAAACTCTTGCACATTTAGAGGTATTTTTGTCTTGATTTTCCTGAAATTTGAAATCAAATTATTAAGTGCATATTTCATACACATTCGAAAATTATTGCTTTTTTTAGCCGGATTCTGAGTCGAAAACAAATATTATATCTTCGGGTGAAGGTTGGAGACCTATTTTTGTTTCTCTCGGTGATTTGGGAAGGCCATCAACAAATACATTGCATCGAACATTAGAACGGGTCAATGGAAGTGATAGTTTTTCAGTACTTGGTAATTAACTTTTTGGATTTCTTTATGTTAAATTTTTTCTTTCACAGCTTATCCGTCATATATGATCCTGACTATTAATCTCTGGTATCTTAAAAACAAAATTCGAAGTTAGGGTGCCTCAGTCATGATTCACCCTAAATGTAATCATTTGAGTTGTCCTAATCTCAATGTTTCATTTCCATTTTCTTGTGAAATTTATAGTTTTTCCAACTATTTGTGCGATCAGAATTAGTGTATATGTTTGTAAAATTACCAGTACCAGTAATGTAAAAAGATTTCAATAATTTGACAATTTATTTAACGAGTGTTTGAAGGAAGGAGTTATTTGTGGAACAAGGAGGAAGGATTTTATTTATTGTTAATTTGTTTAAATCAAAAACATTGTTTTTATGTGCGGTCATGAAAAACAAAGCTCATTGCAACGGCTGAATTCCAGAAGTAATTTGTCGGGTTTTATTTTTGTAATTTTGTCAGATTGATTTTATTTTTCGGATTTTATTTAACTGTTAAAGAATCAGTACTGGTACGAATAACAAAGATACAAAAGTTTTATTATTTTTTTCTTAATTTCAAGTGTCTTTGAAAATGTGATGAATTTTTATGAAATTTTATTTCTGGTCTTCAATATTCATAATTATGATTAGTAGTATTTTTTTCAGCGAAGAAAATTCCAAATTAGGGTATAACATTAATGCTGAAGATCTATAGATTCATTAACTTGAAAAGTAGTTGTATCGCTGGAGGAGTCTAAATTTTGTTTTTTAATTCATAGAACTTCTTGTTTCCTTAAAAGCTGTTGTAATATTTTCATCGAGAAGTGTTTTTAGGAAACAATTCCAGCAGAGTGGATCTGAAAGGTGAAATTGCGAAGTTTTTGGAGGAATTAATTGATAAGCATCCCGAAACGTTGGATGCTATTGAAAGTGTAAGAATGAATAGATTGGGACTCAGTTCTGCAAATGCTCACCTTTTCTCTTATCCACCGAATCTGGCTCAACCGAGGTTACTTTTGTTTCGATGTGATTTTTTTTTCCTGATTTTTATGATATTTTGATTGAATTCGTCTGCGTATCTTATTTCAGCGTCGCCGTTTATAAGTGTAGAGAATGTAGTACAAAATGTTGGAACTAAATTTAGACTTTCTCATCTTTTTGTCAGAATGAAGGAGTTTCCGTAAATGTTGCTTCGTTGATATTTAATAAAGGTATTGTCAAATAAAAACAATAAAAGTTCAAGTAAACTGGGCAGTTTCTTTTAAAGGATGGCTGAGAGAAGCTCTGCGGCAATGGCGACACTTTCGAATTTAACTATGAAAGATGGCACCCATGTAGCTTTGGATCACGAGGATACTTCGCAAGGAGCTATTCATTCATTCCAGGTTAGCTATCCAGAACTTTGAGTTTTTAGAAGTTTCAAGTATATGATGTAAAGTGGAAAACAAAAACATTTTTTGGATTTAATCGTAATAAATCGTTTACTTCAGGATGAAGATGGAAATTGGTGGACATACGTTTTTGATGAGCATGGTGTTGGAACTGCTCATGCGTTGGGTAGTAGTCGTGCTTTAATAGAAATAATTCAAAATAACAGCACTACAGCCAATGTGGTAAATGGTTTTCAAATCTAAAACTCACTCAATCATGATGTTTTTTACTTGGAGTAAACAAATTTATGAAGGATTTTGCAGTACATCTTTTTTCTAGAAACTAGCAGCTTTGCCGGAAAGTGATTCTGATTCAACGGAAGATTCGGATATCGATCCAGCTGCAGCAGTAAATATAAATGAGGGCTTTTCACGCTTACAACTTTTGGAAGGTACATCATTATCTGCTGCCGATCGATGTAGAGCATTGTCATCTTCATCAACGGAAAGTAGCACATACATTGCCGACACTCCTAGTGCTATTTACCACGCTTCAAGCTCTGCACTGATGTCGAGACATCCAAATCGTGATAGGTATTTCCATCAGTATTTTCCACCAAGCGAATGAACAAATTTTTGAACGACCTTTGATTGTTTCTGTTTTGAATTGGTTGTAATTGTAATCAATTATCGGATTTATTTTATTATTTGAAGAAATTTATCTGTTTATGCGCTCATTTATTTTTCAAATGCTAATATGGTAACTTAAATTTTCCAGACAAGTAGTTTCATTCTCTATGATGGCTGCTCGCCTCAGAAATGCTACTAGGCGGCGCTCTCATGGGAATTTTGTTCGTGGAAATAACTTTCTTGAAGAGCAGGCCGCAGGTATTCTTTATTAGATGTTTTTTAATCTATGGTTAGCAGTCATCCATATCTCTGTCTGTTTCCAGTCAACACTTTCTTTGCAATTTACTGTTTATAGTTTCTATATTGCAATCCAAAAAAAATAACACCATTTAAGATTTTATAATATGAAATGGTCAGGACAAAGTTATGCATTACAAGTCTCAGTCGAATCAATTATTTTCAGAAAGAATGCCTCAAGTAGCTCACCTGATATCAGCTGGTGAATCCCGAAGAGCGTTAGATGGCGCTAGCAATACATCCCTACGTACTAGCTCACCACGAGCTCTCCGTCGTGTACCGTTCTTTTCTGATATTTCTGGAATTGGCACATCGGATTCAAGCCGAATTAATACTCGGAAAAAGAGCCATTATTACAGAATTAAACTATTTCCTTCTCTTACTGGTGGGAAAGGAATAAAATTAGAGGTTAAGATTTTTATTCTCTTTTCTTAGTCTACGGACGAACCATAAAGGGTAATTAAATAAAGCAAGCCTTCGAACTAAAACTCAGTACAAAGGACACTAGATTGTTGGAAAGTACAGCAGCTATATTATTAATTTTTTTTCTTCAGATGGATCGGCTTTCGGTAGCAGCTTTATTTGATCGCAATAGTACATTGTTTTCAACTTTATTTGACATATTTCTCGCATCGTTGGTTGCATTGCTAACGGCAATCATCCTCTCGCATTCCATCTATTACGACTTGTCTCTCGTCCTTTTCGCTTTCGTTGTTGCCGGAACACATGTTGGTTTTTCCATTGTTTTTTTGTTTATTTTTATAACTCTGTATGTAAATCTTGTACCAAGTATGTAGTTTTTCACTAATAGACTTGCGATGCCAGAAAAAATTAACAAAATCTGAACTATGAATATACAATAAAAAACTGCATAGATGCATTTGTTTAAGAAATTTTTTCTTTAAATGCATTTGAGAGTTGCCAATCGATTTGATCATTGCATGATTTAAAATACTTGAAGCTGTGGTGTTTCATTTCATTCCAATTTACTGGAGGCAAACTTGTAGTATTGAAAAATAACTGACCTAAAAGTTGAAGCTCATATTTTATCTCTGATTACATATAATATGTTGATGATTACCCCTCTAGATGGCTTTTATAAGCAAATTGAATATGATCTTTTGTAAGCAGTGATATTTGTATTTGAATTGTACTGTGTTACAACTTTTTATCACTGATTCGAATTTTCAGTTTTCTTTATTAAAAAGCGTGCAACCGGATGCGGCGTCACCAATACATGGATTTAATTGGCTTGTGACCTATTCGAGACCGATTTACTTTTTGATTATGGCCGTATCACTGCTTTTGATGAGTGGTGATTGGTGGAGTTATAGTGATACGAGCCATTCAGTAGGATGGGGATGGAATTTTTATCGTCTACAGAATGTTTCATTGGCATCCTTCATTCTGGCTTGTCGTGATTTATTGTCAGTTTTACTGATTCTGCTACCTATTGCTTTTACTTTCGGCTTATTGCCACAGGTAATATTTTCACACTTTGCAAAGTATTTGTTCCATAAAGCATTTAATGCCTCACTGATTAATTATTTCTTCATTTCAAATAACAATTTACTGAAATAATATTACTTTTTATCTTTATTTGAGGTAAATACATTAGCACTGCATTTATTGGAACAGGTGGAAATGAATGTTTTTGGTGGCACCGCAAGTTTTTCCTTATTATCTGGATTTATTCAAATCACCAAAAGTTTGACTGCTTTCGGCATACTGTGCTTCATTTCAAAAACTGCAAAGCGTGCTGACCCTACCGGAACACAAAATGCCTTTTTTTCAGCATTTACTGCAATTGCCATTGCTGTTTCTTACGTTCTTTCAAGGTGTAAAACATTGTTCTTACAATTATATTTGGAAGCTTATGTTCTACTCTTTTATCGTTGATATTGCTGCTTTGCTTTTTAAACAGACTTACTCGGAAATTAATATGCTAATTAATTTATTACGTAGTACCTGGAAAGCTCTTAAAATTATAATTATTTTACTGTATTTGTTGCTTAATTCTTGAATCAAATGGTTTTAACTATATCAGTGACAGAGTTAAAACAAAACTAATAAATTTTAGAAGCAGTAGCAATCCTGGTCTTATGGCACTAAGTTTTCGGTACATAATTTCGTTGTCGAAATGTGTTCAGTTAGATGCGAATCAGGAAGTTGAAAGTGAAACGAAAGATGGTGAAGCAGTTCCGTCCTTAAAAGACCCATTACCGGATGAGCTGCGAGCTGTGATTAAAAATCGAATTAGGAGTGATATTGCTATTTCAATTTTGATTCTACTATTATTTTTTGCGCTTCACTGTACTTCGATTTTCACTGCTGCTCAACCGCTTTTGCAAGTTCGTTTCTGATTTTAAACACATCATTTGTTGCTTCTTTAGCGGACATCACTTAGAAAGTGACAGGTATTCCCTGGCAGTACGACATCATATAAAAACAGCCTCACGTTCGTCTGCCGAAAGAAACCAATGATTTTAGTTTTCATCCCTTTCTGCTCTACGCATTGATTATTTTGTTGCTCATCTAAGTGAAATTTTTTTTTTACTTTTTAGTGTATAATTCGATTGTAAGAGAGTTTTTGGTCAATTTCAGACCGTTTATTGTGCTCAAAATTCATTTTCAAGTTTTATGGTATTTAAAAATGCTCAGAATTTATTTTCAAGTTTTGTGATATTTAAAAAATTAACATACATTTCAGACAATAACCTGTATTTTGTGCATAATTTTTGGATTTATCAATCATTATTTATATATGGAACTACGAAAAAACACACCGTGGCGTATCTTAACACGACCGATTTTACGTGCTCATGAATTTGCCCAGTTTGAATCAACAGTTGCCGCAAAGCTGATGTATTTCGAAATTATTCACTTTTATATGCTTGCCATTGAAAAAAATGTGGTCAGTTCACTTGTTTGCTCTTGTCCTATAATATAGTCCTCATAAAATGTGACAGTTTTCATTTTCTTTTTCATAATCTTTTATTACATCATTAAATGATAATCTTAGCGCTACTATTTTCAAAGATTTTACTCAGATAATCGCTCTTACTTCACTTTACTCTTTTGAAATATGCTTTGAAAGCAAAAAAAAAAAAAGCAATACATTTCTTACAAATACGTTTCACCTCTATTCTTACTGAAAATAGTAGTATCGAAAATGTTTTTGATCTAAAATCACTGTAATTTATCCATTTTTAATAATATGTTTTTCAGTTGTATCCATTATTGGTAACAAGTACAATAACGAGTAACAAGTGGACATTGCATCCATATTTCATTGCTCTTTTCGCTCTCCGCATTCTTCGTTCAGCTTTCTCACAGCCCCAACTTATGTTTTTCCCGTTAGCATTCTCCTTTCTTTTGACAAAAGCTGATCTTGCCAAGTACTCCGATATCGACCATTACTTTCCGTTACTTTTTTATTTGGCCACACTTGTTTGGCCAAAGTTCGTGGAATTTTCGTTGAAAATTCACTTTATTCTTGCATATGTAGCACCATGGCAAATCAGGTGTGATTTTAAATATTTAATTTAGATTTTTCGTTGAATTCACTTCAAGTTAGTAGGTTATATATCTTTAGTGGTTATGTAAAAATTCCGTCCTAGTTTTGAATTTTTTGGTTTTTATTTAACTTTTCTTGAAAACTGATATGCATTTAATTGGTTCTTATAACACTTGTAAGAATTTGTTTCTTGTATGTTTGTAATTTCAAAATTATTTTCTCAAATCTATTTTTTTTAACGGTTTGCAGCTGGGGTTCTGCATTTCATGCTTTTGCGCAACCATTTAGTGTACCGCACACAGCTTTATCTTGTATCCAGACAATGTTTTCTTCCATCATATCTGCTCCACTCAATCCTTTCTTAGGTGTTTTTTTAGTTTAAAATTAATTTTAGAAATTTAGAAACTTTCATGCTTTCACTTTCGTATCTTTTTGGGAAAGAGCATTTTTTAATTTTTACTTTTTTCATATAGTTAATTTTTTAACTTTAAAAATTTAAACCTCATTATTTCAGATAAAAAAATCTACTAAAGACAAATAAAGGAATTAAAATTTTATGTATCAGGCTTTTCGACATGCTAATTATAGGTTCATCATTTTTTTTCACATCCTACGTACGACCAGTGAAATTTTGGGAAAAAGATTACAACACGCGCCGTGTGGATCATTCTAATACGCGTCTAATTTCACAAATTGATCGAGGACCAATGATGGATGATAGTAATTTGAATGCTGTCTTCTATGAGCATTTAACAAGATCACTGCAATCATCACTGGCAGGTGATATTCTCTTGGGACGTTGGTCCACAGCTGTACAACCTGGAGATTGCTTCATTTTAGCCAGGTTTCTAATTATTATTTGAATGAGCGCAATAATTTGAGCAAATTCATTGGAAGCTATGAATTAGTACTGTAATCTCATTGTCAGCTCTTTAATTCCAATTTTGGAACAAATTTTTGCTGTTTGCATAACTTTGTAAATATTTGTTAGGAAACATAAAATGTAAGATTTATTGAGTTTTATTAACTTAGAAGCACAAAAAATTTCTTTCCATTTATTTTCAGTTATTATTTGAATTGTTTGGTACATATTATTGAGGTCGGCAATGGTTTTGTGACCTTTCAGTTGCGGGGTCTTGAATTCAGAGGAACATATTGTCATCAGCGTGAGGTTAAAATTGCAGTTCTTTCAAATTGTGGTGTGAATCATGAACGCTTGCCGAAAAAATATTGCTCGATTTAATATTTAATTTAATGTAACATTTTATTATTATCTTTTCCAGGTAGAAGCAATAAGTGAAGATGTTGGAGAGGGTATGGGTTGTTGCTGTTGTTCTTGGAGATCACTTCCTGGTATGTTGTCGTTGAATACAGCTTGGGTTCTGCGTTGGCTTGCATGGGAAGTTGTTACTGCGAAATATATTGTTGACGGTTACTCAATCACTGATAATTCTGCTGTAAATTTGCTCCAAGTTAGTATTCAGAAAGTCAATCTTTCATTTTTTGTTTCAGACATGATTTCAAATTGATTTTTTGCTCAATTTATGCAGAATGGTTTTAATAAGTGCTTTGAATGGTCGTCCTTAATCTATATATATTCTCGATTCAGAACTTGTTTCAATATTTTTTAAATCAGTTCTCTGCAGACGATGATTATTTCATATCCAGTGCCAGCATAATTCATCTGAAATAATCATGAATTGCTTTGCTAATAAAAACCATGTTTTACCAAAAAGCCATGATTTAACAGCCATATTTTTGGTATATTACTTTATTTTACCTTAAAAAAATTCTTTGATTCTAGGTACACGAATTGCGTCGACTATTAGTTACACTGTATGTGAAAAGTATTATATTTTATGCTCTTAATTCACCAAAATTTGTACAATGGATTCGACTACCTAATATAGTATGTTTAATTTTGAAAACAATTCGTAGAGTCTTTTCCATTTTTGGACTGTTTTTCTGAAATTTTTTTTAACCACGTAGTTTTTGCTGCGTCGTAACTATTCAAAAATTTTCAGTTCTCCGTTCTGTTGTAAACATTCAAAATTTTTTAGCTTTCTGCTCTACAGCCAATTGAAACAAGCAGTCGATATGTTGATTTGGATCCAATGTTTAGCGCTGCGAACGACGAAGATTTCGATATGAACCTTATGATAGTTTTTTAATTCTGGAATTTTTTTTTCTCTTCAGTTTCGAATTGTGCTTTTTAAATATTGTATTAATTTATATGTATTTCAGGGTGTTTCCAGGCAGAGTTTCACAGAACTTTATGAAAGTTGGATACTTCACTGCGTAGAACAGCACAAACTGCACAATGCTGATTTGTAAGTTCTTATTTTCATCATCTTTTATCAGCATTAGTCTTTTCATACCTCCTTTAATTAATATGCAAATTTTTTTGGCTCACGATATTGAGACTAAACACATGTTCAACGAATGATATTGTTAACGAGGTTTCTTGATTTTTCAAAATGCTTTCGAAATTGCAACGAGGTCATATGATAGATATATAGATATAAACATAAGTTATTAGTATAGCAGATGAAAGTTTGCAAATAATTGCAGGAATGCTGAAAAAAGTAGCATCAACAGAATTAATGCATTCTGTTTTGCACTTTCGGTTGTTGGACGAAGAGCACTTGCTGCTGCAGCGCATAATCGTCATGCAAATGCTGCCGAATCATTTCTTTATGGTTTACATGCTTTGTTTAAAGGCGATTTTAGGTTTGTATTTAATCTTTTTCTTATTTGGTTTTTCTTCCTAAAAAGTTTTTTTTTGAGTCTTGAAACAATTGCTACCATTACGAATATATCATTCGTTTTGATTTTTTTCAGAATAACATGTCAGCGCGATGAGTGGGTATTTGCGGATATGGACTTACTGCGATGTGTGGTAGCGCCAGCAGTACGAATGGCGTTAAAATTGCATCAGGATCATTTTACTGCTGGAGATGATTTCGATGATGCTACACTGCTCTATGAACGTATCACGCATCATTTGACAAGATTATTTATTTCACATGAAGTAAGCTTTAGCATTCGTCATTCCCAGGTTTCAAAAAATTTATTTTATAGCTATTAGATCGTATTAATATTATAAGTATTTCTATTATTTTTGGACTATTTTATTTACTTTGTCAATAATTAAGCATGATCCCGCTTGGAGAAGAGCTATTATAGCAAATACTCCGACCTTATTAGCACTGCGACATATTTATGATGATGGACAAGATGACTATAAAATCATCATGTTGAACAAAATGTATCTCAATATGAGGTATTTTGATTTAGTTTTACAAATATTAATTAAATATTATTTTCTATTATTTATTATTCATATTTACAGAGTGATAAAACTGAATCGCGAATGTGTCCGTGCGTTTTGGGCTGGACAGCAGCAAGAGTTAATTTTCTTGCGAAATCGGAATCCGGAAAGAGGATCGATTCAAAATGCCCGTCAGGTTTTGAGGTATATAAGTATTTCGTGGTAACAAAAACAATATGAATTATAATTCCAGATTTTCTCTAAAGCTATTGTTTTATTCTAGTTGGAAGTTCTCAATATTTTTTAAATGTTTTTCGCTCTTCAGAAATATGATAAATAGCAGTGCGGATCAGCCAATCGGGTATCCAATTTATGTATCTCCTCTCACCACTTCTTTTGTTGATTCACATCCTCAGATTCGCTTAATGAGTATTCTACCAATGACATTTGAACTTATATCTCGATCTCTTCATTTTTTATGGGCTTCACTGAGGATGAATTTCGGTAGCAGTGGTATCAGCAATATACCAGCAGAGGTGAAACAGTTAGAATTTCGATTCCGTAGGACATTTTAATCTTATGTCATTTTTCTGAGTGTTTTAAGCTTCTTTTCGGAGAAAAATGTAGTTCAGTGAAATCATTACATGAAGCTTGAAGAATACAAATTCTATTTGGATAAATATTTTCAGCTCATGACCGCAGCAAATACGACAGCAGTTATAACACGCACTAATCCAAGCAACGAAGGTCAAGGTGGCATGGAACATCAAGCTGGGACACCAAGTGTTAGACCTGTCCAAAATAACGGACGACGATATGCTGCTACATCTTCAATACCCACTGCATTTAGAGTGAGACTTTTCAAATTTGAAATAAATGACGTTTCATGTTTATCTTGGAAGGTGGTACTTTTCTTCTTCTTTATGTAGATTTCCACTTTTAATTTTCACAAAAATGTGAAACCTTTTAAAACTTCTAGAAGTTTTAGAGTCTTGTTCTTTTAGGCTCCTATTTTCATAAGTGCTAGGAATTTTCATATAATTTCAGCAAGAAAATTCTATCGTTTCGGTCGCTGGCGATGGTGGTACGAAAGTAACGCTGTGCAGAGATACCTTAAAACCTTTCGAAACAAATGATGCCGCACACCGAGGTGGATTATTGCTAGATTCTAGACGAGATGAACAAATACAATACGCTAAAATTACTGATATGGAACAAGTCAGTACCCAAACTTGAGAGTTGCAAATTCTGTCCAGCTTCAAGTTTTTCTAGAAACTCTTCGGATCGTAAAATATTTTATTCCTTCAAAATCTCTAGGAACCTTATTCTGTCGCTTTCTATTTGAAGTGCAATAGATTCTTGCATTTCTGTGCGATTTCTTCCTTCTGAACTTTCAATTTTATTATGCTTTCAACGTATGCAACTTTCAACGTCACATCTCTTTGTTAAATCATTATAAATAAATCAAGATTCCTTTCTAGAAATTTTTTGTTTTTACAAAATTAACATATAAAATATTTGCACATTATTTCCAGGTCTTCACATGCCTAGATGAGTCTTTAAAATCCACCGGTGAACCAGCGATTATTTGGCCGCATGTTCACTGGCAAGCGCTTGGTGGTCGTAGTTCATGGGACTGGATACCACTGAAGGGACACCGAGGCAAAATTGTATATAAATGGGTACCATTTCATCCGCGGCATAAGGGGCAGTTACATGCAGGAACGATCTATTTAGTGAGTAACTATTCTTTCGTCCAAACACTTGAAGCGACATAGGAATTTCCAAACTATCAAATTCACAATTTGCAATTTGCCCTAAGAAATTTGAGGATGGATGAATTTCTTGTCAATGGCATGTCTCAAAAAAGATCTGTTCAACGGATAATGTCCAGCATAGTGAGGTTTCCTGAAAGGACTCATGATATTTTTGAATGATCAGACTTACCTTTGATTCCCGAGAGTGCTACTTGCTAAGATTATGTCCATGTTTTCTCATTCCAGTGACTTTTTTGTAATTTCAATTACAGCTACGCATGAAGGAAATGGCTGGTTGCTATGTTCCTGTTGGTGAGAAAGAAATCGAATTCATTACGAAGGAAGAATATGAACGTGATATGATGGTTGAAGTGACTGTCAAAATGGAAATCCTGAAGCCTTAATATTCGCTTCAAATTTGCAAATGCATAATTTTGATTCCACTGCCAGTAGTTAAAAATTAGGAAATAATTTATGGAAATTATTTTCGAATAAACTTGACATATATGAATGAAGTTAATAATAACCCGAAACAAGTCTGCTAAATCGCAGCACACAGTTTCTTAAATATTTCAAAAATATTCGCCTATGCATACTACATAGTTTGGACATACAGTAAAAAACAATACGTTTGTATCATCATAGCACAATTAAATAGTTAAGGTAACATTATTCTCATTTACATACTGCTTGTATTTTTTTTTTTTTTTAGTCTGTAAAATCATTAGATCTCTTGCTTTTGAGAAAAGTGATCTTCATAATATCACTAATTCACCTTATATAATCATTCAGTTTGTTTATGTAGGATCCATATTTTTTCTGGGATTTTTAATTTCATCTAATCAAATGAAAATAAGCTATGTCCAACAACAAAATATCTCTAAGTATCGATAAGGAACACTTTACTATAACAATAGAAGCGTAAGTTAATTATAATAATCAAAGACAGATCATAAGGCAACTTGTCAATGTAAATCCCTTATTTTGTCAGTTTATAAATATATTCTTGATATCTTTTGAAACGTCACACTACAACTTGTGACTGGAAAGACAACGAGTTAAAACTGTTACTATTCGGAAAAAAAATTGACAAAATCAAGTAGAATAGATATCTCTTGTAAGTAAATCTTTTCTGCTTACTCTCATATCATTTTCCATTAAAATGCTACATGAAAATAAGTGCTGTCAGGATAAAAACAATAATTTCATGACAATTTAAGAATATATTGTATATAATAATAATTGATATATTAATTGCGGATTTCAGCATCACAAAAGTATTTGCCCGAGTAAACGTTTCGTCGTACCATGGATAAGTGATACAAATCGTCGCTTGTAATAGCTACATCCGCACCAGAAATTGTTACATTTGATGTCTACAAATGAAATGATATATTCGTATTGAACTATCAGTTTTTCTCGAAAAAACGATTGGTAGAATCAGCGGGAAGAGATAGACAGCTATGTTCTGGTCGTAATAATAAATCATAATTCAAGTGGAGAAAAGTAACCTTTAACAATGATTACTATAAAAGTGAACAAAGTACTTCAAATTAATGCCAAGAAAATGCATTAGCTAAAACGATTTAAGGATATTCCTTCGTCCATCACTGTTTTAAACTTCAAAGGCATTAAAACAGTATTGAAGGAAAAATCAAGTAAGGAACAGGAAGTCATAGTGTTCTGCAGAAAAAAAGTTTAATATTTAATATTTACCTGAAACTGAACAAAAGTTTGTGAAGCAGTTGCAGGGCCACTGGAAAGTGAAAGTCTTGCTTTTAATGATCCGCTACATTCACCATTTCCAGAAAGTTTAGCCAATTTCCAAGATATTGTATTACTTGAAGGTGACCTAAAACATTCACTTTATTGTTAGTTTTCGAAGATTTTACGACTTAAAGAAATCCGAATTCAACAGCTCAGAGATTTTTTAAAAGCCAAACACATTATTTCGAATCCAATCAGTTTCGTGATCAGAATACAGTATTTTAATTATTAAAAGCACCAAATCAAAAGTATACCTAGTATTTGTTTTTCCGATACTTACCATTCTGCACTAGGATCAGCAATAACATTGACTACAGATCCATCGACTTTTGTAGTGAAAACGACATTCATAAGAGAGCAGTCGATACTACTATTCATATTTAATCGATAATCAATTCTTAAATCCGTATTTTGTGTTTCCAATTTCCAGTAGACTATTAAATTAAGTGGTGGATTTGTTGGCTCCTTTACTTCATAGGTCAAGACCTGGAACAAACGAAAATAGTATTTCAACTTCATCAAAAAATTTGGAATATCTGTTTCTTTGTAACATATGCTGAAAGAGTTACCTCTGCATTGAAGAACTGCGAATCAGGTTTTTCAACCTTTCGAGCACATAACCATTCAGCTAATTGAGTTTTCTCAAATGTGAACGTGTATGGTGCGGCAAAAGCATCAATGACTTGAGAAAGTAACTAAAAATATATTTAATGAAAATTACTATTTCTTCTCATTATTTCAAAATTGCCCATATTATTTGACTTGAAGACAACAGTCTAATTCTAAATTGAATAAAACATTTTATTTCGCTTGCATAAAAATGTGATATGTCAATTTTTTTTTTTTTTACTTAGCCAAGAGTAAAAAACTAATGAATTATGTTAATCGATCGAATGAGTAGGACGAAAATGATAAAGGCAATTCCCTACAAGTATGAAGATCTTTTCTAAACCAGCTGAGGACTGAATTTACTTTACAGTAAAAAAAAAAAAAAAACATAAGCGACGCTACTTGATTGTTCGGTGAAACAGTTTTGATTTTGTCGGCATTTTTCAACGTTAGGATAAGTGGATCAATGTCAGAAGTGAGATCAGTTAAAACAGGAACTACAGAGGCTGGAAACGACACAAGAACAGAACCAAAAACTCGAACTATTGTTCTGAAAAATTCATTATATTTTTGAAAGTCGGAAATTGTTTCCATGGAGTACCTGTTTTGCCACATGGAACTTACGTATTGGAACTTACCTATTCTAATTCCTTCATTTACTGAGACCACTTACTTTGCAGGATCTGTTCCTTTAAACCATGCATGTATGTACTCATTGATTGCTATTGCAATCGGGATACGATTCTCCGCTATCGTGGCTGAAGCGCTCAATAAATTCGATGTTGATATTGTGAAAGGTGTTTCAACAGAAGTACAATGTTCTAAAGGCAAAGCCAATTCGCTTCGAAAATCCGTCTGTTCATTTTCCATCAAATTCTTAAAATGTCGAAAAATTAAAAAGATTAAAGCCAGGTAACTAATACGATTACATTAAAAAATATAAATCTGCGATTAGAGTTTAACAAAAAGTCTACGACATAATGGAAAGTTACAGGCACAGTTAATTCTTTCATGTTACAGTGTACATTTTCATCTTTATCTACAGTAGTTACAAATATTACTAGAATGCATATGAAGCATTAAACAGACTGGTACAAATTAGTATCTTTACCATTTTCGTAGAATGTTGAATAGATGAATGGTCACATGTTTGCAATGTCAAGCTGGATACTCCAGGTGTTGGGGTACTACTGTGCGGTCGAGCTCGAGCTATACTTGAACCAGACATTGAGACAGAAAATGGCAACAGTGAGTTATAGGAATCTAAAGCAGAATCCAACTAGTTTCAATTGCTAAGAAACATGATATTTTACAAAAACTTCTAGTCATACTGAAAAATTCTATAACCGCAGTAATCACACTGACAAACAAATTTGAACTAGGATTACCAAAGTGTTTTCCACGAATATGATCATCACCGGTAAGCGCAGCACGAAGTGGTCGAACAGTACCTTCTAGACTTGCATTGGAAGGTATTGAACGACGTGCAGATGACCATGGATCCTAAAAAAAGAAACAAATATATGTCAGCATTATGATAAATTATAAGCTGAAAACATGATGAAGAAACTTGCACAATCAAAAGTGCTGCTTCTGCTGAATGTTGTAGGGTGTAATACAATATTTCCGACTGCGTCTCGAAGCTCATCAACCGATGCAGTAATATTATTCTTGGATTCACTGAGGGGTTTAATGTTTATATGGCGCAATTTTGCCGTTTGCTGTAGATCTTCATCATCATCTGAAAATATGTGTTATTAAAAAAAAGAGTAACTTAGGCTGTTAAAGATAGAACAGTAAAATAATTCACCTGAAGACTCAGTACAGCTACTCCAATGTGATCGACCAAAGTTATCACCAGCACTTTCATCATCATTTTCATCTGGTGGTGGCACAGTAGGAAGTGGCGGTGGCGCAGCTACTGGCACATCCAGTATATTAAGAGAACCATTTATTGCAACAAACTAAAGGTATTAAAATAACAGTGATGGTTGCATTGATGTCTTAAAACAACATGCATTGCCAATCTCTAACATTAATTCGTCAATTTAAAATTTGAATGAAAATAAACAGTCTAAAACTAACAGTTTTTTCTTCACTTTTGCTACTACTTGCAGTGCTTTTCGAATCTTCTGTGCTGAAAAAAATTGTTTGTCTTGAAAGTAAGGCAAAAACAGAAACTCTATGTCATCAATTCTTAATAATACTTGTCCATATAAATAGGACAAGGCTAAACATGAAATTCACGAAAGGGATATAAATCGTGACACCGAGAACCAATCAACATCGTCATAGGGTATTCACACTTGATGCGAAGAATAAACAAAAACATACGCTGGACCATCTGCACTGAGTGCGGTGATGTCGGTATTTGATTTCTTATGTTTGCTTCGGTATTTTTTTAGGAAACCTAAATTTTAGTAATAAAAATTATTTCTATGATCAATTCAAAACGAACACATCAAAGAATACATCAAATAACTTCAAAAACTAATTACACAATATTAAACGAAACATACGAACCCAAAGACTCTGACTGACTGTGACTGAATTCTTGATGTGTGATTTCCGACGCCGGTAAACTGCTTTGCGATGCATACTTTTTCCTTTTACCGGGCAACCATAGGGAAAGTTTCTGCCGGCCTAATGATGCTGAAAACGGCACAGATCCAGGACCAATATTAGCTGCAGTAGACGAACTGCTATCGCTTGCTACTGGAGAAGGCTGGAAAAACAATCAACTAATTCGTTCTTGATATGCCACTTTGTTATAAGAGAACATTCTATGTTTCATAGAAAAAGAAAAAAGCGACAAATGTTTCACATTTATTCCTACAAAAATTTGGTAGCTACGAACCTGGATTTTCAAAGAACTAATTTCATTATTCCAGAGATCAAACGCACTGGTATCAAGTGGCAGGTGTCCGTCCACAGGAGCTGAACTATGTACAGTTAATAAATCAGAAGAACTTGGCGCCAATATAAGATCCGGTGGATTAATATCTTTAGCAGTATCAATTTCTTCAAAAACAGCAAATTCTGCAAAAAGAAAAAAATTAATCGAACTTCTTCAATTAAGTAAATCTACTTAGCAAGAAAACAATAAATAGCCAATGAAAAATTTTTTTGTGAAAATCGAATACACTTTAAAAAGTATTAATTGTTGTTTAAAAATCGAACAATTTTTATGATCTCAAATTCATAATCATAAGTACCTGGCCGATCTTTGCCTGTTCCTTTTGTTTCAACAAATTTAATCAACATCCCATCAATATCCAAATTATTAACCGAATCTCGATACAGTGCACATACCTTCAAGAAACAATGAAGGAAAAGTTACTGCCAATAATAATGCAAGTTAATTCAGAAACCAAGAGTATTCAACTAAGTTATAAAAAGTTAAACCTGTGATGTGGCAGATGCAGACTCGTCCAATGCACGCGCAAATACTTCCATAAACGCTTTCATTTGAAGTAAAAACGCTTGGTCATGTGTTTGAAATAGACGCGTTACTTTAATCATTTTTTCTTCAAAATCAGCTCGTACACGACCATACTTGTCTATATATCCCTTATATTCATCATGTGATTTGTTTAACTTATTTTCAGCCTAGAAAATGCAAAAATTCAAAGCTTTACAGAAAATGAAGACTACTAATTGGATGCTGATATTTCCGTTATTCACCACCAGAAGCTTTGAATTATACGGTAGCTGCAAACAGATGGTCAATTTAACATGGCCATGGACATATGTAAATGTCATAAATTGACAGGATATTGGGAACTTTAGCAAATTTGATTCTGTTTCCGTAAGGGCCAATAGACCATTTAAACTAACCTTTAAAATGTCTTTCGATGTAGCATTTTCTTTTTTTAAACGTTCCAATTCATTTATCCGTTGTGCGTATGTTTCCTTCGACTAAATTAAAGTATAAAATTATTGAAATTTAAGAAAAGTGAATATGAATATAAAGCATAGGAGCTGAATTAAGTGGTAGGAACAAATGATAAATTTAACATTTACCTTTTGCAGACAAGTGGTGGTGGTCTGCATTAAATTTACTGCATCTACAACGTCTTGCTCTTTCATTTTTTTCCTTGACCGCACCAAATCATCGTGATATTTGAAAACCTGAAATAAATCGAAACCTGAAACAAATCGATAAATGGATAAAATAACTGTTATGGGATTTCGAATAATTTGTCACAGGAATCGACAATTCCAAACTTTTAAAGTTTAACGTGATTACCAACATCTTTTAGTAGATGCTGCAAAGTAACATAGAAGGATGCTTGTATTTCTGTCAAAAGCTCCATTGTATTCTTCGTTACAAGCCATGCGTTTGAAAACATGGAGCTTGGTGCAACCAGACCATTTGTCTACAATTTTTTAAAATTTCCGGCTGAATTTCCTGAACAATTTGCCTAAAAGCTTCATTTTTTTCAACAAAGAAACAATTAACAATTTGTTGCCGAAATGTTATGGTAACACTGTCTATAAACCAAATAAAATGAAAGAGATAAGACAGAAATCCCAGGATTAATTCGTAATCTTAGCTATTTTATTAGATTTATTGCAAGAAAAAAAGAAACAATACCTTAGCAATACATTTATTCAAGAATTTGTTCCACTCCTCTTCATATGCTGCTCTTTCCTTAACAAACTGAGCTAAATCTTGCACAGATTCTTCTTCATGTTTCAAATTCTCGTACAAAACATGATATCCATGGTGTTTTTGACCCTGACAAAAAATTCCAGTCAAATAATTTGATCTCATGAATGCAAATCATGCACAATAAAGAATTAAACTTTCAAAATACTTACAAAGATTTGTAATGTTTTCATTCAATCCACCTAAACTTTTACTTTTTTAATAATAATAAATAATAGCAAATCGTACATTTTAATAATGTTAGTGTTTTTTAAAAAACTTTCACTTGTAAAACTTGCCAGTTTTACAATCAAAAATGAATTTTTCAAAATTCGTTTGCAGAAATCATTTTGAATACAAAAGCAATTCTTTATTTGTCACAATTTTAAAATTTAAAATCTTAAAACAAAAATATTAAAAGCTTACCCAGAAATGTTCTGTATAATCAACTGTTGTAACCATATTAATACTTAGTTATTCAACAGAACACCATACGGAGAGACACAAATACTTGTTTAGTACCTTCAATATTTGATAGAAGTTTTGAGATTTTTTTGAAATTAAAGTTTTACTCATTTGTTAAAGCGATAAAGAACAAAACGCATTATTTCCATGCAGATAGCTTTATGTCTGAAATTGATAAATTGACAAATAAAGTTGCACATTAATTACAACGTTCCTGTTGAAATAAAATAACCAATGCTATATTATCTAATTTCTTCATTCTATCAATGATTTAGTAAGTAAACAAATTAAAATGGAAAATTAAAATGAAAAATTTAATTAGCAATTAAATGGAAATATTAAGCATTTCAATTAGCACTTAAATGGAAATATTAAGCATTTCATGATAATCCATCATATCATGTCATAATTGTTGAAAGTTACAACATTAATAAAAAGAAGTATTATAACAAATTCTACAAGATAATAATCCAATCGTAAAAGCAATATACGTTTCGAATTAAGCTATATTTGATATAAATAATGCAATATTGTTTATTAGTATTTTAGCAACGGGTAATACTAATTTCAGGCTACAAATTTGGTTATTATCGAAAATTTTTTTCACCTGAATGTCTCTCATTTTATGAAATGCATGTAGCAGAAGTTGTTGCTAAAATTGGAATAGACAAATAAGCAAAACTGAGTTCATTAAAAATGAATGATAGCTAACGATGATATGAGATCTTTTTCCATGACCTTTTTACATTTAACCTTTATCATTTAAACTGTAAAAGTTTCACGAATCTTTTCTGTTAGAATTTTTCTACTGATATAACACAACAAGGTTTAATTTGATTTCCAAATAGAATAAAATCCAAAAAAAAATGTTTTCTATAAATTTGCAATTTTTGATTCCATAATATTATTCATTGTTATCTGATAATTAAACATTGCAAAGTTAATCAGTTAATTTCTAATTGTTTGAGTTTGCAATTTACCTATCAAAATTACTTTCACAAATAATTTCGAAAAGTTGATGACACGCTATGCTTGAGGACATTGTTGAGTGCACAGAAAAAAGTATAAAAAATTCATCGTAAAGCACAAAAAAAAAAAAGAGTGGCAATGGAAAGAAAAGAAAAGCTAAAGAATCCCAGGAGAGAATCCACAATTCGCATATTCAGTACATTGATTGATTGATAGAATCAGATCAGAATCCCAGGAGAGAATCTACAATTCACATATTCAATATATTGATCGATGGATAGAATCAGATCAGAATCCCAGGAGAGAATCTACAATTCGCATATTCAAAACATCATTGATCGATGGGATAGAATCCAGATCAAATCGGAACGAGTGAGAACGATACACCCTTCCTTCCTTTCTTCTCCTCTTTCTCCATTATGTATGATCCAACAAAACTATTGTTGTCATTGTTGGCCAGCTAGCCTTAGGGTCGTTTGGCTCTCTATCATTCTCATTTAAGAATAAATGCCAGAGCAAAGTAAACCAGAATTAACTTCCATGATGATCCCAATGATTCCAGTATTATCTAGAGAAATTAATGACATCTCTTCAAACTTATCGATTGATTTTTGAAAAATAAACAAACATTAATGAATTTTCATAAAAGAAAACAAAATTATTTGTAAATAAATATTTTCTAACATTCGCTACAGATGATAGTAAACAAACAATGTGCTGGGAATTTCGACTAACCGTTAAATCTGCGAAACCTGGCCTGTGAATAAAGAAAATTTGAATGAGGAAGATGTTTCAGGATTACGAAGTGAATTTATGAAAAGAGGTCACTAAAAGATAACATGTATTGACCCTTTCATGTGACCTATGATGACCTGACCTTGTAACATATGACTGATGGTTTAATTTGCGCAAAAGTAGTAATAATTAATCGAAGAGAATTCAATTACAATAAAGAATAATTGGTATTGTAGTAGCTGACTTTCCTACCTCATTTAATCCTTTAAATTTTCCTGAATTTTATCATCTTTAATTTCATTGCAAAATTTTAATTTCATCCGTTAATTGATAAATTATTTTTATTAGATGAAGGAAAGAACGAAAAAAATTTAGAAATTTGATTTAACCAAATTTTACAATTGCTGGTGAAGCAATTTGTTTCATCTCTTTTCTACATTTTATTAGAATGCATAAAATTATGTAAAAGCATAACAAACTAAATATGCTAATGAAAAATACAAATACAATGATTGTTTGGAAAATTTTTTTTGTTTTTTTTTTTTTGTAAAACAAGAACGAATTAATAAAAAAATTATGTTTTAAATTTATAGTTTGAAAAAAAAGAAAAAAGAATTTCACTTTAACATAATTGTAAGATCAAATCGCTGTTGAATCGATTTAAAATTAAAAATTTAACTCGAAAACTTAACTTTTTCACAACTGAACCATATGTCAACAATGTCCTTTTTTAATCACTAAATTTTCATTTGAAAAATTTTATTAGTTTGTTGCTCTATATTTTAATTTGAAATGGTATTTGAAATCGCTTATTAACAAAGAAGTGCATTTAGGACTCCACGAATTGGACCTAATCAAAAATGTCCGTGAAAAGTGGTAAGTGAATTATTGAAAAATGATTCACTGCAAGCTTCAAAATTTAATTTCGATGGCCGAAGTTAATGTATGTGAAGTATTTAAAAATAGAATCAAAATAGGAACAAAATATTTTGAGTAATGTTGGACGAAGGGAGGAAAAAGGTCAATGGAAATAAATTAAAATTGGCAAATGAAATGGGTGGCTTGAAAGTTAAAATAAATTTAATTACACTCATTGATATATTATTGAGTTTGTAAGTAAATTCATTTTCACAAATGACATTCCTAACAAACAAAAGTTTAAAATCTAAAACACTCAAATATATTCATTGCGTACATTTCACACTGCAAATGATAAATTAACTTCCGATAACTAAATTGTTTTAACAACTCGTCTTTAATGATTTAATAGGATAAGATTTCCAAGCAATATTTTGATTATAAAATACTGGAATGTTTTTTTTTTTTTTTTTTTTATCAATAACTCAAAAAAGTAATTCAATTTATGAGCAAATTTTCATTTTATTTTAATTTTACAATATGAAATTTTTCTACCATTAAATATTGATTTATTAGTGACTCTATTGATTTATTCTATACCATTATCGCTTTATTTCACTGCTTTTTATCAACATAACTTAGTGTTTACAGAAACATCAGAATTGCTGATTAAAAATGGAGCTGAGAGAAAAAAAGCATAGCTGAAATTATTTAAATACAATGAGCTCACTCACAGTTATGTATGAAACTGGTCTCCAGATAAACTTACATAATGTCCTCTTGTAATTTATTGCCTAATTGCATTTCTTCTTTAGTAAGAAACAAGTTTAATTAAGCATCTCTGTCCTCTTTAGTTTACAAATTTGCTTCAATATTGTAGGATGTCCAAAATGATGTGATGATATGTCCTATCTAACATTGCATTACATCATTTTTTAAATCTTTTGTTTCTTATTTCATTTCGTTAGATTATTCATTAGATTATCATTTGCACCAATGGAAATGGAATGGCAGAAAATGTCTGATGCGAGGATACCTACCTATCTATTCTATAGGTGGAGCAAACGAATTGTTTGATGTGCTATGTTGCGGAAATTTTTCTGCATTTCTTTCTTTTAGCAAGGTACTTCCAAATGTAGGCAATTAAAATGTAGATAAAAGTTCATAAAAAATTTCGACATTGAAATAAAATTGTTTTGACCTTTGGGGTTTTGACAAAAATGTAAATTACTTAAATATCAAAAAAAAAAAAAAAAAAATTGAAAAAAAAATTTTTTTTTAAAAAAATTGAAATATCATGTATATTTTTTACTATTGATTTGCTTTAAATTATATTCATAGTGCTACATTTGTCTCTCTTTACTATTTTTAATCATTTAAAAAAAAAAATAATAGAATTTTTAAAAAGTCATCATTTACCAAGTTAATGATCTGGTGAGAAACAAAGAATGGCTATGAACAGATGAGAAGTTGTAATGGCGAGATGATAGACCCGCGATAATTTCGATATATAATCAGTGACTGCGACAAATCCTATTTATTTCGTATTTCACCGTCTTGCTCGCCGTGTATCATTCTCTACTTTTAGTTTACAACAATTATTTACTAATTTGCCATTTTAATTACTTGCAATTAATATTTCCTGTTCTGAGCTTCACTTTTGACTTTCAATTCCATTTCCTTCAAGTAGAAAGATTGAACGAGAAACCATATCAAAATGGATCTGATTTACTTAATTGCACATTTACTTTCGAAATATTGCAATCTTTTGTAAGCTATCAATTTGAGTTTTCAAGAAATCAATATAATTTCAATATAACAGGACCTGATTAGAAAATTTTAGAAAGATATACATCGTTCTTCATTTTTATTCTATTTTAGGTATCCAATGAATAGTACTGAATTTCTAATTATTAGGGAAAGTATTATTAGAAATGCATTGTATTAATAGTTCAATTGTAATGCAGTACAATATTAAGGATGATCCAAGGGGTGATCCCTAAATATGGCATAATAGTGATTTTCTAACCGGTATTCTGCGTACCATGAATCACTTGCGTACTACAGATATTCACAAGAATTAAAATATTGACCGCGATAACGGCGAGTTGGAAATAGGCATTGGAAACGGGTTGTTTTCTTTTCAACTAGAACATTAAAAGTATTCAAATTAGCAAAATTTATTATTTTCAAATCTTGTAATCTCCGAAACAAAAAAAAAAATCAATTTAGTCTCTATATAGGAGCCATTGTCATACAAAAATAATTTTTCGGAAAACCCAATGAATGAATTTCATTTGCATAGAATCTTTGCTCATTTGAGTTCTATCTGTTTTAGTCAACGACAACTTCCTTTTAAAGAGTGGTAACTTGTCAATCGTGATGATATTTTGTCACCAACGGAAGAATG
This sequence comes from Mansonella ozzardi, assembly GCA_029876185.1. NCBI lineage: Eukaryota > Metazoa > Nematoda > Chromadorea > Rhabditida > Onchocercidae > Mansonella > Mansonella ozzardi. Next base: position 174,635 of record JARVGP010000052.1, on the reverse strand, counting down.
ATTCATATCTTTTATTAGAGAAGTGCTATGTTGAAATATTCAATGTATAATTTTTCCCAATTTTCAATTAATCCAAATTTTTGTAAGTTAAAATGATATAAAATAATAATTTACATCATAAATGTATTCAACTTGAAGATCCGAGGTACTATAGTGTATCTGGTCGATGAGAGATTCAGATAAGTATTTTGGAGTTTTTGCATCAAGATATTTTTTCGTACCTCTCTACTATTTGTTTGTTCCGATTCGAATTGTCCTCTTTTGATTTCCGAATGCATCCTTATTTACTTAAAGAATCCAGATGTAAGCTCCGTATATTTCTACATTTTTTAAAATATTGATAATGACGAAAATCTAGAAGGATTACTGATCAAAACATAACTTGTAATTGTAAGTTCATTGGCATCGTATGTAAGAGACGGCTGCTTTCGTTAATGCGTTAATTTTATAAATATTTAATTTGAAGAGTTTTTAAATCAACAAATAAAATTCATCATGTTTAATTCATTCCACTCAGTAAACTAAAAATCCAATTAAGCTTGACTCATTATTTTTCAAAAACTTTGTTTCTATGTTTTTTTATATAATTATTTATCATCGGATAAATAAAAAAGCTACTGCTGATTGGAGAGCTTATATAAAAGAGCCAATTTTGAAGTCTGAAGACTGGAATTAGGATTTTCTTCATAGGAATCAACTCAGTATTGTTATAGCAATTAGCTAAATGCGATAAGCCAACAATATTTGTACTGTTAAAGACAACTAAGTAGATATCTAAACCAATATTCAATTATTTGCCATAAAATTTAATTTCTTGAGGAAAGATCAGAAGAAATATCGTAGAAGACAATCTGTTTTGTTTGTTTTCAGAAAGATACGTCGTGATACTACGACGCAAGTATGACAGCAATGTTTGCTTTTTCGTTTCATGTACACTTATTGCTTCATGTACAATTGTCACTCATATACTTTTATTGCTAATATCGTTTTTTTGTTTCGATATAAATGTTAAGACGTTTTTCAATGTCTCATCTGGCCTGATAATTTTGCTTGAGCTAACAATTAAGTTTGATCTTCCTTACATTGATTAAAGATAGTTTAGATTTCATTCATGAACAAGATTACATAGAAATTTCGCTAAAAAAGAAAGGTCTGTCTAAAAACGGACTTTTCAACACTACTTCACACTTGGCTTAGCCATGTAGCTCTGTTAGTTGCATTTTGTGTTCTTTTCTTATCACTAAATTTCTAAATTAAAAATCTAATTTGTTAAATTTTAGCTTAAATGTTTAGACGAAGTGATTTTGGCATATTTAATGTTTAAAAATTACTTTTTAATTTGATTACACAATTAATTGAAATTTTTAAATTATAACCTTTTCTGTTAATGCTTTATAAATTATATAGGCATCATTTGTGATATTTATTATCAACGTAAGTAACATCAGTACTTTTACTGGGTCAAAAACAAGCATTACATTTCCATCATATATTTTTGGAATATTTAAGACACGATGGCTGAACATCATAATCATGATATGATTCATGGTTTAAATGTAAGTGGCTTAGATGGTAACATTGATGCTTCATCGCATTCTCATCACAATCATTTTTCACAGTCACACATGCATTCCATGTCGTTCCATTTTGGCTTCAATGAAACATTACTTTTTAATTTTTGGATTGTCAATAGCCCGACTGGTTTGTTCTTTTATCTAATTTAAAAACGAGTATGTTAATTAAAAACAAGAAAAAATAGCAATTAAACAGTTGCATTAATTAATGATGTTCTAATTAAGTGGAATTTTTGCTGGCAGTTTCTTCTATTGAAGGGTACTATATTTGAAGATGAGAAATTACAGACCTCTAACAGTGAATTATACTACCAGTTGATTCTTTTCATCAAATCCTTTCTAAATCCAGGACTTATAATAGCCTGCATCATAACGGTCTTGATGTGCTTTACAATGGAAAGTATCCGATGGTTTCGAGGCATCCGACCACCATTTAATGTTGATTTACATATGGAACAGTCGTCTGCTGCAAACATCAAGTTAGGATAATTCATTAAGTTTTATGGAATAGCCATATTTCTGATTATTTTTAATTAGAAATCTTCATCCGGAAATTGCAATTTCTAGATTTGCTCCGCATATTACGACAGCTATGTGCACGGATTCAATTTTGCATGGAATTCAACTAACATTGAGTTATATCTTAATGTTACTCTTCATGACATTCAATGTATGGATTTGTGCAGCAACTGTTCTTGGTGAAGTATCTGCTAGGCTCCTTTTTGCTGTTGCATCTGGCGAGAATCAAGTAATAAAAGGAGTAAGTTATTTTCTAATTAGTATTTTCCTTATTAATTAAAATTGAAAAAAAAATCGAAACAAAGTAGAAAAAACCGAAAGAATTGAAAATAGTAAAATGCATAGGTAAAAATGCATGAAATTGAATTAGCCTGAAAGGTTGAAAATCTAATTAATCAATTAAATAATATGAATAATGAATTGAGTTTTGTTACTGAAAGGATTGTTGTTGCAAATAATTTCAGAATCGGACTGATGTAGGATGTTGTAACTGTAACTAATCCGAAATTTTATATGCTATCATCAGCTGTCGAAATTGACGAAGCCATTTTACTGGGCTCATTAGAATGATACTTTTAGTATCGTGAATTAATTTATCTTTTTTACCTGCTTTCTCTTATTTTCTGATGACATCTTTTTATTAGCAATATGTTTGTAACAGAAAGTACAACTTGAATAAAATAAAAGAAAGGTTTTTTTGGAATTTGAATAAATACATTTTAAAATGTCGAAAAGAAAGATAAATTTAAAAGGAATGTGATTGTTGTATTTTAAATAGGTATAAACATGTCCATCACTAATCAACAACAGGATTAATAATTGAAATTGTCAAAACTTTCTGTGCAATTGAATTCTTTTCAGTAATTTACGTAGGAAAATCTAGAAAACTGAAATATAATTTATGCAATAAGTCAAAAGTAGTCGGGTACCTTTCAGTAAAAGATACATTAAAGCTACTTAACGTTTATTAATCCAGCTGCTATACCGTATCATTGTCAAATAGATGACAGCTGAAATGGAATTTTTTGAAATACTTACACGCATACGTATTATATAACTAATGAAATAATATAAAATGAACAGTTGAGAATTAAAAGTTGAGATGTGGATTTTTGTAGTAGTATGATGACATATGACACTTGTGTATGTCTGCCTACAGACAACAGGTGTCACCGAGTGCTTAAGCAGTTTAGAATTGAAGAGAAAACTAAACGTAAGTTGTTTGCAGACTACAATTCTTCATTCAAAAGACTTTACATCTTGATCTTAATTATATTGGTCGTAATTGATCTTAATTATACCTTTTTTTGTTAGCCTTTTATGCTTCATGAAATCATTCCCATCACTTCAACTGATATAAAACCATTGTTATAATTATCTTTAGTTGTTTTAGTTATTTTAATGACTTAATTATTCACAAATATTCATTTGCTATTATGTGTAAGATCAGCTTAATATATCAATGCACAGCGTATGATATGTGAACATTTGACTCAAGTCATAGTGTTTAAAATAAACTACTATAAAGTATAAGATCCAGAGAGTAGTTCTGGAACTTCAGCAGAAAGATAGTGCTGTTGATTTAGTGTGTAAATGTCGTACCTGAATTCATTTTCAAAATTATGAAGGAAACAAATCACAAGGAAACAAACGTTTTCACAAATTAACTGCGTTATATCATTGTACTCTCCCTGAAAATGTTAACGAATAAGAGTATCTCGAGAGGGAACGGGTTTGGATATTAATGAACAAGTATAGTACAGTAAGCGGTATGGTGATATTCCTTTTTGATCTTGAGAAGGAATTACATTCTAGTTATTACTATATATCGTTAAGATATTCCTGCTAGTGATATAAATGATTTATAAATTTCGTCAATCCCAATAAATTTAAATTTCAGGAAAATTACACTTTTCAAAAAATGGAAAAACAAGCAAGCATATTTAATTCTAAACACAGTCATTAGCTTTTGCGCGTATTTCGCTGAATTAGAATTACTGATATAATATTTTATTGTATTACAACTTTCTCTCTTTTATGCGTTCGATTCAAATTTCTTCAATTACTTGAACACCAGCAGCATCACACTACTGACAGAGAGTATGCCTTTTGGCTTCTCTTTATTTTTATTTACATATTTAAGAGTTGATACATATCATAAAGTGTATCAGTGTAGCTCTTAATTGATCAATAATATTGAAGTCAAAAAAAGAAATAAGATAACTGCGGCATTATGTCATTGAGCAGTGAGCAGGATGATCAGAAGAAAAATGATGAGCAGAAGGGAATAATCTTGGAAGAGCTTCCGGAAAACCTGATCAGGTTTGATTATCTTCCACTTTTTTCAATTAACTTTTTATCTCTCTCTTACTTGAACGATAATAGCTTTATGTAATCATTTATGATTGATTGATTGACCAAAAGTCTTTGTCTAATTTCATTTAAACTTCAGGTTTATGTTCTTAATAAGGAATCAATTAAAAAAGTATTGGATTTGAATTTCATTATCAACTATTTGCGTAGTTGTTTACATTACTGGATCATTAGATGTCAACTTATAATTCAATCTTTATTATATTTCTTCATTCAGATTTTCTAGCTGAGGAACCCTAATTCACTTCTATTCATTAATTTATAGTTTAATTTTTTTTTTTTTTTTTATTAATAAGCAAGTAATAGAATGATGTAGACTGTTGATAAGTTTTAAATTTAGCAATTTTTAAATTATCTATAGCTTTAACTCTCTGGCAATAATAAATACGTGGTTATTTTTCTTTCATTTTTATTTTTCTATTATATTCAGTTGGATTATTTGCTGTACCTTTTTTTTGTTGATGAGAAACTACAATGAAGTCAATTGAACTCAAGATTTTTGACTAACTGGTTTTATTAAAGATTTGCATCGCTGATGGTAAAGACATTTTATGGCAAAGAACATTACATTGTTTTGGATTATGTACGAAGGAATAAATGTATTAAAGAAGATGATCTCAGGCAATTAGTCAAGTTTGACCAGCGTTTTCTGCGAACAGTAATTTTTTATTTCTCAATTCAACTGCATCTACAATTCCTATAAATGGAACTGAGTTTTGAAAACATTTATAAAAATTAACTGTTATTTAGCTTTGCACAGTGGTATTGTAAACCTTATCGTTGTCTTTTTGCCTGAAATATGTGTATATTTATAATTATTTTCAGATTTTAATGCAGCTGAAAATCGATAAAATTCTAAAGGAACGCTTAGTATCGGAAGAAACAGATGGTCGCGCGCGTAAAGTCAATTATTATTTTATTAATTACAAAGCATTATTGAATGTGGCAAAATATAAAATCGACCATATGAGGTTTATCGTTTATCATCTTTTGAATGGCTTAACTACGATGTGGCATGTTGTTTATGATGATGAACTACATTGTTATTTATTTTCGATTGTTCAGTATAGTGGATCATTATGATAGTTCGAAAAGAGTTATAGTATTGCTGTGGAAATCTTTTGTTGGTTAAAAAGCATAGTTCAAAGTGTTTATTTATTCAGACTTTTCTGCAACTTATTCAGAATGAAAATCTTCGAAATCACATACAAATATTTGCGCGGTGATGCAGTTGAAAATTATTAACGTTTTTATAGACAGCGTTTGGAAGTAAAGGATAAGGATGAAGTGCATAAAGCTTCATATCGTTGTACCGGTTGTCAGTATCAGTACGACGCTATGGAAATGGATAAAATTTTTGATCCTCTGACACAGGAGCTTTGTTGTTGGCGATGTCAGCAAACTGTCGAGCCTGATGAAACTGCTGGTCCAACTTATGAGACAAGGCAAACTTTTTTTGCTTGTTTTCATAAGATTTTGTGTTCAATTTTTACTGCTATTTCCTCGTTAGGTTAAAAAATCCTCATGTATTTTCACATTTTTCAGTGCTCTGAAGTTTTACATTTTTTCTTCATCTTAATTTAGATCGTCTTTAGCGCGTTTCAATGAACAGATGACTCCATTCTTCTCAATGCTGCAAAGCTTATATGGTATTCGTCTTGCTAGGCATCTTGTAGAACCATCAATTAAAGTTATGGAAAGTAAGTATTTTTATTTACCCAATGATTAAATATTTAGAGAATTTAATCGGCTTTTCATTTTTTTTCATCCATTCTTTTTTTGATTTTTCAAGTTTTTAGCGGATGGAAAAGAAGTGACAACAATTGGTGAACGACCATTCAACGATCAAACAACTACTTCACGATCCACAATGTATCAAAATAGTATCGTAGTGAGTATAGTAGAAGAAGGTGCGACTCCGAATGTTGAACCGAAAAAGTTTGTACCCTGGCTTCATAATAATCAGGTATACTTTTTTTGGATCCTTCATTTGTAAATGATGAATTTGTTTCTATGACTACACTTTTCTACAATCATTTTTCCATGAATCTGCTGTTGAAGTCCAACATTTCTTTAGATCTTTAGCATATTTCAGTGAGTAAATGACTTAATTTTGTATAATGTTGCAAAGTTTATATTGTATTTTCTTTGTCAGTTTTTTGTGGTTATGGAAAGACATTGCAATTGTTTTCCTTTTTTTCCAGAAAGATGAAGAAGCAATAACTTCCTTTGCAATCTCTTCTGAGAATTCTGCCGATTCGAACGGGATTACAAGTCCGGAGAAGAGCAAAAATGATATCGACAGCTTACTGGTCACTGAATTCGAGGAGGTTTTTAATATTTTATTGTCACATTTTAGAAGTACTGAAAAAAGAAAGCCAAAGTTATGGTTAAAATATGCTTAAAATATAAGCAAAATTAATATAGAAGTGGACAAATAAAAACAACTTCAGTATTTTAACTTTTAACAAAAGAAAAGTTGTTCCACTAGTTCTTTCAAGTGGAGCCATTCCTTCTTTATTTTATTTAATATCCCTTGATTTCTGGTTTGCTAGTACATGAGACCATCAATATTTTCAATGTTTCAGGCAAAACCGGAAGCATCTCTTGCAGAAAAAGTTACCCAAGAAGCTGCATACGAACCGGTTAGCATGGAAAGTGACGATGACGAAGTTATTTTTGTTGCCGGAAAGAAATATTATCTAGACGAAATTACACCGGAATTGGTATCTCAGATGAATGCTTCCGAAAAACAAATTTATATACAAAGGACGCAGGAAAATTTTGACTACTAATTTATTTTTGATGTTATGTTTTCCATTCTAACTTAACAAATTTCAGAAAAAAACACTTTTTTTTTGAAAATCAAGAAAAAGCTTTATTGTAACATTGTAATTTACATTGTGATGTTAGCATAATAGAAATTACACGATAGTTTGATACGTATTTCTTCTCTAGATATTTTAATGTTATGATGATATTTTGATTGAAAAATATGTTTTTTATAATCCTCACAGTCTAATAAACTCAGACTTTTCTCAGAGAATTTATTGCTTCTACAGTGCATGCATTTCAGACTATTTGTTTTCCAAGTAAATTCTCTTTTTTATCATTAATATTCCATTTGCACATTCAAAGCAAAATTGTATTTAAAATTACATTCCCTAATTTCAACATTATTTGTTGTAGCATAAGGAAAATTCTTGTCAGTTTCTTTAAACCATGCAATTTTACTAGTTTTATAATTATTTTACCCATAAATTACATTTCAAATTATGCTAAAATATACCTTCCAACGTTTTCCTTTTATCAGCGACTATAAATATTAGCGCATATAGCGCACATGAATGAAGGGTGTAGAATCTTAATATCTGGTTTTTTTTTTTTTTTTATTAGATGATCCATGATATGTGTTATCTAAAAGTATTGTTTATATACTGGATCACTTCCATTGGAGATTAGCTTATAATATAAATATTCAGTTCTCATTTCTATAATTAAGTGAGGATATTTTAGATACTTGCATAACCATACATTTAAGCAAATTTCCTTGTGATTCCCTAATTTTCATAATGTGATATGTCCTTGACCTAAGGATTACTGTTGTAGGTTATTGCTTAGAGGTTGAAAGGTCGGTTAGGTAAGTAGGTTTAACCTGGAGATTTGTACTGGTGAAAAATTTAGAAATATAATACAGTACTAGCAAAAGGAAGTGTACTGTATCTTCATTTCGACTGGAATTGTCTGAATTTCTCCTTATGGAAGAATTACTGCGTCTTTTCTTTTTTTTTTACGTTTTTACGGAATTTCAATCAGAACGAATAAACTATTTTCATTAGCAAACACGCCTATCATCATGTACCTTATCATTAATTGACTTAAGCTAATAAAATAAGAATGAACAATTAGTGGAGGGAAAAATAACTAAAAAATGAGGCAAATCTCGCTATGTTACAGACCGGTGAGGTTAGGGAGGCTTATTGTGTTACCGTTGTCTATGTTTGCGTGAGACTGTTTCTTTGCGGAAGTTTGCGTACGCATTTGGTGTTATTTGGGGTTTTAAATTATAAAGGTTAATTTCACGTAACTCACTGAATGTAACTCACTGGATTAGGTCAATTGGAAATGTTGTATTGTACCTTAAAAAGAGAAAGAATCCGAAATTTTTACTTTTGAAACGAAGAATTCTATCAGAGAAGGATTTCTCAGAAATGGTTAATAAATAGGGCTATTGAAGTTTAAGTTAATTCATTAAAATTAAACTTTGTGCTACCCACTGGCTCATGCATATCACGTTTCTCTATTATCAAAACGTGAGCACTTTAATCATTTCGAAATGTGAACAGTAAGTTACTTCTTAGGAGGAAGTTCAAGAATATTTCTTAGTAACATTTTTGCTTAACTAATTTTGACTGATGAAATTAGTCATAGCTAGTCATTGAATACCTTCTAAAATGGTCATGAAGCAAGGCTATTAAGTGGTCAATAAGTTTATTCATGAATTATCAAGAAGTGGCATGAATTATACACTAATTGTTGGTGTCTGATTTGTGGTTAGAAGCCTCTATTTTATTACAGTTACTAATCAAGAAGCTAAAATAGTTCTTTAATTGATGTGTGATATTTGAGCATAAATTATATTTATTCGTTTTTTTTTTTTTTTTAGGGACATAGTGTGAGTCAATTTATCGTTCAGATTATAAAAAAGATTTACTTAAATTATCTTGCAGTTAATACTCAGCAGCATTAGAGTGCAGGTAGGTTAAGAAAGCATGAATGCAGAAAGAGCAGAAAAGATCAGAAAGTTGCAGCAGAATGCAGCACAAGTTCGGACAGGTGGAAAGGTAAGATTGATTTTGATTAAAATTGGATTTTATTTGATCAGAAAATTCCGATCTATTAAACTTAATGATATTTTTTATATTACTTTGAAATGACTTTTTTTTTAGGGTACTGCACGCAGGAAGAAGAAGGTCGTCCATAAGACTGCAGCAACAGATGACAAAAAATTGCAGAGCAATCTGAAGAAACTTTCAGTTACAAATATTCCTGGAATTGAAGAGGTTCACATTCGGCCTTGTTCTTTATATTTCACGTTCCAATAATCACTATAATATTAGTGAGCGTATTCTATAAAGTTTCTAGGTCAATATGATAAAGGATGATGGGACGGTGATACATTTCAATAATCCAAAAGTACAAGCATCTGTTCCAGCGAACACATTTTCGGTAACAGGAAGTGCTGAAAATAAACGTAAATTCTTTCACATGATATTTCAGTAGCTTCATTTAGTTTGTTTTTTTTACCTTTGCATTTATAAAAAATTAAGTTCAAGAAGTTATACTTATATTGCTTTAGAAATTACTGAAATGTTGCCTGGTATTCTTAATCAGTTGGGAGCAGAATCACTGACGCATTTGAAGAAGTTAGCAAACAATGTTACTAGTCAATTCAAATCTAATGATGATGATGATGTTCCAGGTTGGTATCTTTTGAAAAGTTATTGCATATAGGTCTAAAGAAGTGACATGATACAAGCTTTAAAAAATGATGAATTATCAAGCGGCATTAATTTTGACTTCTATCATTTCAAAGGGATGGTTTAGGTAAAGACTTTAAAATGGAAACAAAAGAAAGCATGAAGGATATAAGATCTTTTAAAAAGTTTTGTATTGAGAACTAGTTTTGTTTCAATTCAGAACTGCGCAGAAATTTGCAGTAAACACGTATTATTAATTGATATGGAAAAAATTTCAAAATTTATGTAGATCTTGTTGGTGATTTCGATGAGGCATCAAAGAATGAATCTAAAGTTGGTGATTGCAAACATGAGCATGGACATGAACACGGACAAAATTTTCATCACGAAGGCGCAGAAATGGAAGCTAAATTGGCTGCTTGAAAATACTTGTTGAAATTTTGCGACACCTGCCTAGCGCATTCTCTGATAGAAGTTGTTTTTTTTAGAGTATTCATTGTATTTTTCCAATACCAGCTGTTCAGAATTGCGATTCATGAATATTCTATTAGGTTTGTGATGTGGCAGGGATATTTCTGGAAATTTGCTGGGAGGAATGACTTTCTTGATGTGCTTCATGGATATAGAACGTTTGCTTATCTTTATCTGATATTTAATATAGTTTGTTATTTTATACATACCAGTTACATTTCTTCTACTTTTTCCGGGTGGGTCAGCCATGTTAGACATTATTCAAGAAAACACGGAACAAGCACTGGTCGTTTTTGTTGACTTATTAATTTTAAGCTTGAATATTGTTTAATTTTCTCAATTTTAGTTTAATCAATTTAATTCTTTCTTCATAAAATATAATTTTCCTACAAAATAAATGTTTAAATAATTTTGTTCTCATATATAATCTGTTCTCATTATAATAATCATCGACTTTTTGCTGCACGGTAATGGCACTCTTATTTTTCCTGTTTTACTTGATCAGAGTGTTCATAATTCGGTGTATGATCAATAAAAGTTGAAAGTTTTGCTAATTGTGCGGTTATAAACGCAAACATATCGTGATATCGATTATTTGGGTAGGTGCTAGCACTGAAAAAAATAAAAAAAAACCCTGCTTGAAGTTTTAAAATGCACTAACGGGGAAAAATATTTACTATTTGATAAGTGGTAATTTTAAAAGGTTAATAAGTACAATTGGATCAAATGGATTAAAGGTAGAGCTGTTTACGTTGCTGGCAATAATACGAGAGAAGGTCTGGAGATACATGCAGTATACGGTAGAAAAAGTACGGAAAATACGACGTGACATGACTATTTATGTTAGATGTAATTAGGTCAGTTTCATCTATCAGTAATCCAACGTTGAACGTTAAACGTTTGAACTATTCATTGATTGGATCTAAAAATATTTGGAACAAAACGATTCTTTAATTGAACTTGTCAAAATAGATTTGATTATTTTCATAACTTACCTGAAATTTGGTACTGTTCAATATACAATATGTAATTTGATATACACTACTATCTACTATCTATTTTAACTAAAGAAATATATTTTTGATCTGATACAGCTAATACAGATCTTTTAATACATATCAAATATTGGATTGAGATTAATCGTGTATCCGAATGAAGACTGATCATAATTTGTTTATTGTTTCTTCTTGATGATATATTCAAGTTCGATTCTTTTTGAGAATGAATCCTGCAAAAATTATTTTGATTGAAGGTTAGAATGAATTCAATCAAAAAACTTCATGGAAAAAAAGATAAAACGATAGCGATAATTTGCATTTGAATGAAGCATGAATTAATAGTATGCATTGATGAAATATAGTTCGAATACTTTGATAATTGCAATTGATATGTTGAAAAATTGTTGAATAAAAATATACATAAATTATAGGGTTTGAAAGGATGTATTTTCTGCAAGTGATCTACTGAAATATTGCTGTGTTTTTGCTTTGCATCATGGCCGATACAACAAAGGAACAAATTTTGGTACTCAAAGGTACTTAAAGTGCTTTTCATTTTCAATTTTTAAAATGAATGGAATTTAAAATTTTCAATATTTAAGTTTTCTTTTGAATTTTGGAATACTGTATTTTGTAGTGATGCGTCTTGCTCGTCCAAAATTTTACGAGAATGTTTGCATGCCAATTGATCCAGCTGATACAACTAGTCAACTTATTGGCTCTGCTCTTTGTCGTTTAACCGGACAAGAAGCTGCTGATATACCTATTGGAAAATATCTTATGGCACCACAAAAGTTCGAGTAATGGTTATTAAAATTTCTTAGTCGATTTGGTAATATTTGTAGTATTTTTTCATCGGTTGATTAATCCGTGACATTGAAAAAGATCATAATGATTACAGAACTGGAACGATTATACAATTAAATCCCGATTTATTTCTTCAAGAATTTTACAGCAAATACGAAAATGCAGATAACTTTTATTTAAGAAAAGAAAATATTCTGATAATTGCAGGAATATTTATTTGGGGGAAACTTTCACTTTCTATGTTTGCATTCAAAATATAAGCGATAAAGTTGCGACAGATATATGTATCAAGGTGAATGCATATGATCTTATATTTTCAAAAATAAAAGTTTTATTAAAACTTCTTCGATCTTAATATTATTATGTCAGCCTTCTTTGAAATTATTTTATCGATTTCAGAATCTACTTTTCATGTTTTGCAGACTGATTTACAAACTGCAAGCCAACGTAATGCTCTACCGTCGCAATTACAAGAAGCGAATGCCGTGCTTGAACCAGGGAAATGTTTGGGTGAAATTATAACTCATGAAATTAAGGAAATTGGACAACACATGTATGTTTTGTAAATTCATGTGGAAAAGTAATTGAAGTCTTATCACGAAATAAGTTTATTAATATAAACTTTTTATGATTTTCAAAATACATTGGAAAAGTAAACCGGATGATTTATTGAAGATTTTCGAACTTCACTGGCTAATTATACTGCGAAATCATTGCATTTCTTTTATTGCCTTATTAACATTGGCAGATAAGACCTGAAATTACTTAATGATTTTAGTTTTCGACGCATATTTTGATATCTTTAAGATCACAATTTTACTTTGTTTCTCTGATTTAGAAATAAACCATCATTTCTTTAATGTTTTGTTATGTTTGAATCATTTTCTAGGTTTTGTGATATTTTCATTAACATGTTTCAATTTATAGTTGTATGTTCAAGAAATTATTGGAGGGATGTAATGACTTTTGTATACTCTATTGATCCCTTTCTCTGTTATTGATCTTTTAGAGAATAGAAATAATTTGTTTAACATATTAATTTTGCAGATTAGTGTGTGCCATAAGCTACAAAACACCTAAAAATGAGATGTATTTTCGGAAATTTTTCAAATTTCCAGTCACAAAGCCAATCGATGTTCGGACAAAGTTTTATAACGCAGAGGTAAATGTCATACATTGTATTCTTTTCTAGTGCTACGTTAGGGATTATTTGTTTGTTTGTCGCAGTTGTGGTTTCAATTTAGTTATGCTGTTCGCATGCTCAATAACTGCATGAATTAAATAACCGTCAGCATATGAGTAGCTCTTTTTATTCCTATTGGCATTAATTAGGATGAAATTTTCAAATTTGTAGCCAATTCCTCTGTTGATTATTATTATTATATATGTGTAAGAAATTAAAAATGAAGAAAATATTTTGTATATTTCTAACTTTCTATAAATTGTTCTTTCCTTTCTATTTTCCTTTTTGTATTTTAATTTAATTGGTTTGCTTTGCATGAATATGCGGAAGAATGATGTGTGTAACAACCCTATTTATCTTAATTACAGGATAATTTGGTAAGCTTATTTGTGTTGTAAACTAGCTAGATATCTAAAAATTTGCTTTTCAATAAATTGAGATCTATTCGTAGAAAATAATTTTTTTTCATGAACAAATATCATAAGTTTTCTTTCCACATATTCAGCTTTTTTTTCAACCCAAGCATGAAATTAAGCATTTCAACAAAAAATCTACCTGTAAAAATTAAGATTTGTATTAAGCATGAAAGAAACCGTAATGCTTATATTTTGGACCCTTTTCTTTCAATAATTAATGAAATTTTACAGAATAATGATGTTTATTTGGAAGCACAAATCCAGAATACTTCTGAATTGTCAATGGTTCTGGAGAGAGTAATCCTGGAACCATCCGAATTCTATATAAGTTCTGAAATCTCACCTCCTGAAGCGGAGTATTCTTTATTCTTGACTTATTACTTTTATTCTTTCGATTTTCCATTATTTTTCTTACTATTTATAATATGATTTCTCAAAAAAAAAAATGTCTGGGACACTCACCTAGAGCATTATGTTGTTATTTGAGGACATTACTTTCTATTAAGATTTTTATTGCTTTCGAAATAATATTACAAAAACGAAAATATGATACATGACATGTATCCTGTACGATTATTAACATTACTTATTCGTAATTAATCATTAATTTATCAAAGCAATGTTTTTAGAAATGAAGGTATGGAGCAGTTTTATCTCAACCCAAGTGATATTCGACAATATCTCTTTTGTCTGAAACCGAAAATAGCAAATTATTCCCTTAATTATTTTAGGTATACCAACCTTCATTTTTTGCCAATAAGTTATTTCATTATATACAAAGGTAAAGTATGGTTAGATTAGGAATAAATTGATAAAGTAGTCATTTACAGTCTCGAAGTTCAGCACACAGAAGTTGCAAAATAGATATGTAGGATTTCGGAATATCTATATTGGGTGCTGGATTTGCGTGGCGGATTTTACTTATGAAGAATTTCACTTTTTTATATCATAATGAATAAAAAGGAATATTTTTCTGTCATTTGAGAAAAGGGACATCAATTGGGAAGCTGGATATGGTTTGGAGGACTAGCATGGGAGAGAGAGGCCGCCTACAAACGAGTGCTTTGCAACGAATGGTTTGTTACAGTGATTTCGATATATACATTCGCTGTTTGTAAATTATTGCTATTTCTCGAGTGTATCATTGACAGATATGTAGTTTTAGAAATTTAAGAAGATTGAAAATCTGATTGTTTTCGAAGTTTATATTTTCAGGCTCCAGGCTATGGTGATTTGCGACTGACGATTGAAAAAATACCAGCAACGGTGAAGGCCTTGCAACCGTTTCGTATGATATGTCGGCTTCATAACTGCAGGTAAGCTTCTTCATTAAAATATAAATTAACCTGGTTGACCTAAATACAGCTTTATTTGCTTTGCTTTATTTACTGTAACTTTATTTACTTTGCAGTTAGCTCCTTTCATATGGCACTTCTTTTCTAATTCAAAATTCAAGATGTCGGTCTTATTATATATTAGTACTCTGAATTGATGAATAACAGTTTCAGCGAACGATCATTGGATTTAGTGTTGACTTTAGACGATAAACTGCAACCAAATATTGCTTTTTGTTCAACTAGTGGTGTTGAGTTGGGGCAATTGTCACCAAACAGTACGACTGACTTTTCCTTAGAGTTATTACCGCTTACTCCTGGATTACAAGTATTTTTTCATTAATTTATTAAATGAACTAGATTTTAAAAGTAAGAAAATGCAAAAAAACATTATGGACGGAATTTCATAACCGTGTAATAAGTATATAGAAAATATATTACACTCAAATATTTATCTACTTATGAAGTGTTAATAAATTTTACATACAATTCATTAAATATATTGTTGACTACAAAGATCAGAAATAATAAATTCTGTCGATTTGGAGAAATAAATTTTAATCAAAGTTTTCAACGTATTGATTTTGATATAAAGCTCCCGCTTGTTTTCTATTCTCTACGCACTCCATCCTCGGACCATATTTTATTTTAATTTTTCCATTTTAATTCTTTTACTTATCACGGATTACTTTAGATAGGGTGATTACTATTCTTTAATATCAATCTAGGATTACTGCTGTATTAGTCTTAATGGAACTTCTAATAGATGAGAACACGTATCCATTAATTGTATCTTTTCATGCATTCTGCAACAATCATTATGCAAAATCATGCGCGAAACCATTGCTGGGAAGAGTAGTTCTCAAATAACTTAGTTGTCCAACTTCAGTCTCTTAGTATTATCATTGAATCCTTGTAGGTCATCACATTTTAGAACTTTCGTCAAGTTTTTAAGACCGTAATAATATCTAAATCTTTAACATATTTAATGTTTTAAATCATTTTTATTTGATAATTCTTAATTTTCAGTCAATTTCTGGTATTCGAGTTACGGATACATTCCTGAAGAGAACATATGAACATGATGATATTGCTCAAGTGTTCGTGGCATAATTTTTAAGGACTGATATTACTTATAATTCAATAATATGGTTTATTATCACTTATTGTAATCATCATACTTTTAACATAGACTGCGAAATTGCACAAACTTGTCTAACTATTATTTCTTATCTGCTCATTAATTTGATGGAACTGTATGCAGAACTGTCAAGAAAATCTGAAAAGATTATTTCTTGTATCAATTCAAAGTCAGATTTCACATTACTTTAACAAACCTATGAACCAGTGTTATTGACCTTTTGAAGGAATATTCTGGAGGAGGTAATTTTGCTGTTAGATTTTGAGTTATTTAAGTGTGCCTCTGAAGATTAAGAAGATCAAAGTGATAGTAAATCTTCAGAACTAGATTTTTTTGTGGACACAGTTATAGAACTATATTTTGAACTTTAATGAAGTAACATGAGAAAAAGTGGAGATATTGGCTATCAGCACTAGCATATTTTACTAAATCCGAAAGATTGACTCAGTATTCGGTGCTTGTTTTCTATTGTTTTTTAATTATTTAAAAGGAAAAACAAATTAAAAATTACTTTATCACTTTAGCAAGCAAAATATATTTCATAAAAAAAATAACCACTGATGTAAAAATAATATGAACAGTAAAATCCAAAATCATAAGAATTAGTTAATAATATGTATAAGATGGTGGAAAAAAAGGCGAAGGTCGACAAAAAAAACTTAATTTTATGGAAGCCATAGGGTTCTCGAATATCCTTTCGGAAGTTACAATGAAGTGAA
Source organism: Mansonella ozzardi (assembly GCA_029876185.1). Classification (NCBI taxonomy): domain Eukaryota; kingdom Metazoa; phylum Nematoda; class Chromadorea; order Rhabditida; family Onchocercidae; genus Mansonella; species Mansonella ozzardi. The sequence continues at coordinate 157,620 of JARVGP010000052.1, read as the reverse complement.
AAGAATCTGGATCAACATTCAAAACATATTTGTTCCTTCGAAACCATCGTTACAAAAATGGGAAATTCATGAAATCATGAACTAAGTCTCAGCTTCTGTCTCAGTTAGGGAACAAAGCATTGATTAATAGAGCCAATCTCACAAATTCGTAAAAATGCTGTATAGGCTCCGACTCCATATTTAACAAGACAAATAACAGTTATGTTCTGTACAAAATTGGGAAACTGCGAATTAATAATCAATTCTTACATGTAAAGAGCAAATCACAATGCTATTCAGTTTGAATTTGGCCTAATCGAAATATCGACATTATGACGCTCGGCATCACTCGCGGTGCTTCTGCTGGATGAAAACGCAGTATTAGATGTACGCAAAAGATGAGCAAATGCCGCTGAAAAAATAAAAACATTGTGAAAACTTAAAAATAATTCCATCAACAGAGATTTTTGCTAATCTTAAAATAAAATTTCAGCATGAAATGCTATTATAACGATGCACTTTTCATAGAAAATATTGCAATGGTGACTTTGATTATAAAGCTTGCTACTAACCTTGTCCAGATAACGCATTGAAATCAACGATAACGTTATCAATAAGTGTTTGCAAATATTCTGTAAAAACATCACTGAATTATAGTATTTTCTATTAATAACCATATATATAATTTGATTTACTCAAAAATTGAAGCAAATAACGATCTGAAAAATTAAAGCACACTTTTCATGTTAAAATAGTCTCGCCAGGTTGAGTTTGGCTGATTGAGTACATCATCCAGTTCTTGAATAAACTGCCTAATACGTTTGATTCTATCATCGAATGGACCACCTTCCGGAACATACATCCATTCTGAGCACAACTTTCCCATATAGTTCTTTTCCGAAATCATAAGCAAATGATCATATTGCGTCTTTAATTTGTCCATCTTCGCTGGTCGACTTAGTGACGCCTCTTTTCGAAATGCTACCTGAAGTTGTTGTTTGATTCGAGAAAGAATACAAAATCAAAATTCTAAAACCCCCTTGGCAAGCACAAAACAGGAAAATCAAACCTTTTTTGAAAACTAAGTTGTATACTGAAATTTATCATTTTATACTTGAAAGGAACATGAAGATATATGAATTTTCCTACATTTAACAGAGTATTTAAAATTTTCTTTCCTCAGTATTTTGGTTCAATAGTTGACAAAACAGACACGCAGTTTTTTCTATTACAAAATGAAAAGTGAAAAAGGAAAAAATGAAAGATCAACCAATCCCTTCACATGGAGAATAAACCATTATCAGTAAATTCGAATCCACTTCAAAACTTGCCGAAATGCTATTTGCATAATTTAAAGTAACTAATACATTTAAACATCAAATTATTCTGCGTTTAAGCGAAAAGAAGCCAAATAATTTCTATACTCACTTGTCGCCAAGGACCACAATCCCCATCTTCATTCTGTTCTCCAGAAATATCACCAGATGTAATATTCTGCAAGTTAGATGATCGGTTATTTGACAAACAACTGATGGAATCATTCGAACAAGCGCCTGAGACATTGTCATAGTTTATTGCCCGCTCGTTCGAGCTATCATTATCATCTGGATATGCCAGTAAATCGATGGACACTTTTTTCTGTTGCGTAGTTTTCTGCGATGTTGATCTTTGCTGTTCAGTTGCACTTCCTGTTTCCTTAATAATTTCTATTTGATAATCAGCAAATCTCGCAAGAGCCGTCATGCAAAAAATTAGAAAAAAGAAAGGAAGTTTTCAAAAACATTACTTACCTTACTCTTGTTTTCCTCAGTAATTACTAGCTGGCTTGTTCCAGTAACCTAGAAAACATAAAAATCATGATGGGTATAACAAAACAATATAAAACAAATTTAAAAAACAAAAATATTTCCTACATTCATTAGCGGACTTAGAAACAAACCTTGCGATTTTTCCATAATTCATATATACGCTTGCTTACTTCTTTAGCAGTGCCATTTTTCCAGGTGCCGATATATCGAAACACATCACGCACTATTCCATTACGCTCACCTTTGAATTCGTGTTCAGCTCTTACATCAACTAAATCAGGATCCAGAAGCCTACAACTTGATATCATAATATTTTTATTCAAAGTGACAGTGCCAAGGACGACTTAGGTGCTCTCTTTGTTTCAAGAAACCAGTTGAAAAATAGTGTACTTTGATAAGCTTAGATATTTTTGGTTGGGCTGTGTGATTTAAACTAATCAACCATGTGTCACTTAAAGTACGAGACATACGACGTAAAACCATGATACATGCAATACAAGGTATATTGATATGGGTGATAAACTAAACAGGAAGCTTGTTACATAAGGATGAATGTATATTTTCTAGAAAAACTGTCACAATTATATTCCAGAATCTGATTATTGCATAATTATATCATAAAAACTGAATAATATTAAATATTTTTCGAAAAATTTTCGAAAAAATAAAAAAAATAAAAACTTACATTTCACTAAACATACTTGCAGGCCAATAATTACTATCATTCGTATCCATAATATCATCTTCCGGAATTACTACAATTGTTTCCATGTTTTCCATGTTTGATAACTCCCTAAAATAGTTAGCTTATTTATTTTTTTTTTAACATAGAAGTAATTTCATGAAGTCCCGACATGCGATTTATTAGTAATATTTTTGCATCGTTCTATTTTCAACAAAAAAAATACTGATTGAGCTTTACAGTAGAAGTACAGATATTCATATTTTGCGATCTTTATTTCTCTACTCACATTGATGACGCCGATGAATCGGTCTTTTTTCCACGATTTCCTTTACGACTATTGCTGTGCTGTGATGTTTCCTTTAATTTCTCCATTGCTTTTAAATCGTTTCCTTTGGCAGTTTTTGTTCGTTCACGTATTATCGTTTTTTTCTTCTTCTCCTCTTCTTTTTCTTCATCATCGAATAAGAATCTGATAAAGTTATTAATGAAGAATTACAGCATAATCACATCGCTGAAAAAAATTAGTAATATGTTAAAATCTGTACCATATATTACGTGGAAGCAATACGTGATGTTAAAATCTGTACCATATATTACGTGGAAGCAATACGTGGAAGTATTCATTGGAAAGAATATGTTAACCTTTGTGGCGCTTTGATATGACGCTTTGGTCGATTTGTAGTCAACATTTCAATACTTCCATCAATTTTTGCTGATTTTGTTTCTCTTTCTAATTCATCCTTGCTAGATTTAGTTACTTTTTCAACTAGCTGTTTTCGTTTCTTTTTTGGTGGCATCTCATCCAATTCTTTCTTAATATCATTTTCCGAATACTTTACATTAATTGAACTTGAAATCTGAGAAGCAACTTCTGTTATCCTCACTGCAACGGCAGGATTCGAATCATGTGCTGCAGCTGAAGCAGCAAATTGTTCACGAAATCTTTCAATTTCTGGAGTTTCAAAAAGAGTTAGATCAACTCGACGACCTGAAAATACTCAATATTTATCAACAATAAATAATTTATACTTTATATTTGAAATGCTGCATTCCAATATTTCAGAAAAAATTTCCTCCACAAATTAAGAATTTCTCATAATATGAATTTCATTATAAGCGACTTTAAGCATTTAAAATAGCTTTATAAGTTTTTTAATTATGTAAACTTATATGATTTTGAGATAAGAGAATTTTAGAAGTATATTTCAGAGAACTGCATATGATACTTTTCAATGTGTGTCATTCATTTAGAAAAAACATAGCATTGAATAATTACATAGTAATCCTAACAGTACTGGGAATAGTTTAGAAAATACAACAATTATTGTCATTCTTTTTACAACTCACTACTACACTTCATATTTATATTCCTGTTTAATTACTTTTATAAAAGCTAAAATCATCTTTGTGAGTACGATCAGAAATTTTCCCTTTGAATGCACAAAAATATTCTAAATAAAAACATATATATGACTAAACTTTGATTCATATTATTACTCGGATATTCATCACTTATTGTTATTTTTTATGATAACACTGTAGTATTAAAAGAATAAATTTCAAAGCACTTTATTTGATATCCTGGCATTTTGTTTGAATATCTAATTTCATTTAAAAGTTGCAGTTAGTTCTATGCTACAAAATATCTTTGGGAGCATTGAATAAAATGAAAGTACTATTAATATGCCATAATGACTTTAGAAATAAAACTATTTTACACTGATCACAAAAATCTTTCGAAACTATTGATAATTTCAGGAATTGCATTTTATCAAATGGTTACTAATTTCAGTATATGATAATTTACATTTTCCCTATATAAATCTTGTCGATTAAAGAAATGAGCAATAAGGTGCTTATATGCTAATCTTCAAGAACCTTTATATAATCAAAACATGTTACAAAAAAAAATGTCCACATGTCTCTTATAATTTTGAGAATAAAACCGTATTGTCCTTAATTTTGTCCAAATAAAATGGATCAACTAGAGGTAGACTGAAAAGCTAAAAATTGTGTAAATGATCTTGAATAGGATTACTTCATACTATTCATGTATTTTGATCGATAAAATGACAGTGAATTCAATCATATAAAATCAAAAATAAAATTGTGTTTAGTCAGTGATAGAGCCATTGAAATGACGTGACATGAACAGTTTAACATGTATTATTCAACAAGTGAAATGACATGACATAAACAACCTAACAGGTATTTTTTACTTCTTCGTAAAGACTGTAAATATTCCCTTTGAGCAAGAAGGCAAAAAATAAAATTGATATTATAATAAAATGAGCCAGAAATAATGTACATGCAAACTAAAGAATTTAATAAGTAAAACCCATCATCTCATCTTCAGCAATATTTATTCTAAAAATCATTTGTCTATATTCCCAACTGTTTCTCGAATATGAAGATAAAAAAATAATAATAACACATATTCCACAAAGAGCTATCTAGCAAGAGCGACTGAAACAGAAATAAATACTCTGTTTCCTAAATGATCCACAATGTTTCAGAAACAAATGAATATCTGCAAGACTTGATAGAAAAGCCAAATACCTGTTTTTGCTTCATGCCTTTGAATTATCAGTGCTTGTAGAAACGCTATTGCTTCATGAATTTTGCCTGAAAACTATGCAAATCTGAACTTGTTATAAATTTATGTGATCGGAAATTAATTTAAAGCAAAATGAAGCGTAACTTATTGACAAGCTTCACCTCTGTAGAGATAATGAGTGCCTTCAACAACACTGAATATATGAAATTTGTCGCAGAACACGGTGGACAGCATTATGAAATGTAAAACAATACTAGTAATCTCAACGGATAATATTACCACAGGAAAGCCGTTTTAAATTAAATTTAATGAAATTATTAATGGATGAAAATCTTACGAAATTTCACATTACGTCGTAAGTCTGCAAGTGTTTTTGGTAGTGGGATTTCAAGTACAGCTCGATAACTTCTACATGAGTTCAAAACAGCTTCAATAGCATCCAGTATTGGCTTATCATCTTTGACTGAAAGAAAAATTTAGAAAACTGATAAGATAACAATTTTTCTTTCACGTTAGTTTTTAATATCTAGTGTTTTCCATACAAAAAAATATCGGGAACAAGAAAGAGAATCCTTGCATTTTGGTGTTTCCGTTTTAGCAAACGCTGCCCACAGTGCTTCTACTGCTACAACTTCATGCAATTCTAGTCGAATTTTTTCATCTTCTGCAAAAGATTGTTATATTTTTCTGTTAATTAAACGACTCCTGGAAACGTCAAGTAATATATTAAACAACCCCATTTCAAAAGAAAACTAGAAAACAGGCATATCACAAACACTTATAAATCATCAATCCACATGACAAAATTGACCTGTCAAGTTAGGCGGTTTAATTGGTACAGGCCGAGGGATTTCAACTTCGCTTGTCACACCAGACCTACTCGACATGTTCCTTCTATTATCTCTTGTTGCAGCAAGATGCATCGTATTCGTGACCTCTGATGAGTCACGCTTTACTTGCCCTGCTCTGGAATTCGATGATGCAGCTTTTACATCATCATCCAGATAGTCCCGCACTTTTAACAAGATTGAAGAAGTATTTGAAGTGTTTGAAGACGACAACTTCTCTGGTGACTCCGACGGTTCACGCGAACTCATTTCCCTATCCAGCTTCTCTTTGAAAATTTTGGGTGATTTCGATTCGAAAATAACCCAGTTGCTGATGAGCGATTCCAAGCCATTATTACACATTTCTTCTTTCAACAGCGCATCCCGCCGTAAAAGAACGTCTACAATGAATGGAAAATTACGCTCCCGCTGCACTGTATTATTTTCATGAGTAATCTTTCGTGTTCTACTCGACATGACAATTTGTCATTAGAGCTGGAAAAACCAACACTAACTCCAGGAATGTCCCAATAATAATTGTGCTCAGATACGGATTATCAAACTGTTGGTGATCATGATGCTCTAACAGATAATGCTTACTAGCACATATTGATTAGCACTGAGCAGAAAATTTGTGTAATCAAATGACTTCTCGCCCGATATCACAATACAACCGTAAGAACATGAATTTTTAGGATTTAATTTCCATGTTGGAGGCGCTGCGCCTTTACAGTTGAGTATAAAGCTTTTGCAAAAAGGGAAAAAAGTTTATATGAGAAGTACGGTACGATATAATTTATCATATAAGAATAAAATAATCTCACAAATTATCTGGTCGTCGAATTCATCTGAATCTTTGATCTTTTCGTACGTAGCTACCAGATTTTGAACATGTTGTTCCAAATGATTTCGCATGACAGTGCAATGAGATGGCGACCGGACTATTCCCGAAGGCGTTTTTAGCTGTTTTAGTATATCTGCCCAACGACGTACCAAAAATTGAAGCGAAAAGAGATGCCTAAAAATATATTTTCGAAACCTTGAATGTTTTTGACTGAAAAAAACGCTACATTCATCACTACTGCGAAACCCAATGTATTAATACTATAATGAATCGAGAAATAACATTACGCTCTTCTCTTGATAATTTGATCACGCTCTTTCCAAAAGCTTGGTGGGTCGTATTCTTGCTTTTCTTTCTTTGTTTTGTTGGATAACAACAATTTCGATGACCCAACAATGCTGTCATCAATTTCAGCTTGTTCTGTTGTTTTTTCCTGAATCACGGGTGAAGGCTTCCTTATATTATCTTTAACCGTGCAACTGCGGTCATTGTCATTTCTCGCCAAGGCTTTTTGTATACTAGCATTCGCATGTCGAGATAATGACGGTACAGTGGTTTTCACCAATACTTCCCTTTTGTAATACTCCTTACGAATCAGCAGCTGTTCACATCTTCGAGCTTCCTCTAAAACAGACACACCAATGAATTAGTATCCTTTCGAGCTCTACATTCAACTCTTTACAATCACTGGAAGTAAAAGATAGTATATCAATAAGCAAAACATACCCTTTCGAGCTCTCCACAACATTTCCGGTACTAAAGGTTTACTTCCATCACCTTCCCAACAATGGTCAAGCAACCATCTAAGCTGTCCTACAAGTTGCTTTGCTTTGGTGATTTCTTTATGGTCAGTTAGTTGTTTTCTGAAAAACATCAATGAATACAATTCAATATTAGAATGATATAGTGAGAAAGCACACACTAATTTAGACTTAACAAGACATTTCAAGAATCTTAGATCAGATTCTTTCACTTAAGAAGAGCTTAGTTAGAGCTTACTTTTGGATGATATCGCACCAGTATTTATATTTATCAAGAAAAAAATCAAATTCCTTCTGCCATTTTGATAAGTTGAGGTACTGGGAACTGTAACGTGCTTGTGCATAAACCTGAAAACAACAGCATCATGTCAGGTTTCATAAACAACAAACATCAACAATATTTGGTAATTGTATCGCAACTGCTCTCTTATTTATCTTCGATGAAGATATTATAGCAGTGACATGATCGGGATAATGTACCTAACTGGACAAAAGCTTAGCCAAATAAAATCAAAAGTGAGTGACTCTTGAAGTGAGTAAATCCTTTTCTAAAATTTTTTGAAATAATAGTGTCAATGTTGCTGACAATGATATTTTATCAAATAATCTACAGTGACGTTTCTCGTCCATTAAAGGAGAGAAAGAATCATAAATTTATGAGCAACTTACCACATAATTATACGTTTTCGGGAATATATGCTTGATTTCGCTTGGTTCACTCCAATTCACAACCGGTACATCTTCTGGTGGGTGCGGTGGACACAATCCATTTCCTCCTCTTCGCTTTCCATTTTGCTGAAAAAAAAATCCCAGCTCAAATCTAATAGTAATTACTATACCATAATTTCTGGAGAAATTCATACCTTCCGGAATTGTTTAGCTATCTGTGCAGTTGCCTTTGATTTCTCATCCGCTACAGTGACCTCTTGTAATAATTCCATTGCTTCACATCCGACGACATTCTGATGACGATCACCTTTAGGAGATCGATTTATATCATCTGAAAATTTATTTAAATAATTGATGGAAGATTAGAAAATTTCCAAGCAAGATGGACTTCTGAAATGACATCATCATTAATGAATGGGCTCATTCTAGAAAAGAGATATTTTTCTTCAAAATTACCAAATGCTTTTCAGACACAATACGATCTTAATTAGTATTGTTGAGTATTTTATGATCTTTCGCCACCTTCAAAAAATCTTCTGGTAACGATATTCGAAATGGCTTTTATGAAAAGGAGCTTTCTTGAACAAAGTGCTTTTTCTTGGTTCTTTCATTTTTTGAAGAAATCTTGAATTGTCTTGCGGAAAATGAAAAATCATATAACGAGAATAGCGACAGTTAGCGCTATCATGTTGAAATAAGCATCTTTTAAGCCTCATAAGCAGTTGATGATTACTATCACAGAAGCAAAAAGCTTAAAAATCGTATCTCTGTGACTATTTTTTAAAATGAAAGTTTGTCTCCAAGAGCATCAGATGGACAAGTTTGCTCTAACCTGCAGCTAAACAAAACAAAAATACACTGAACAATACAAATACTGTTATACTTTGAACACAAAATATACACTTCAGGTCCCGAATGCAAAGTATTTAAAAAATAACTGTACCAGGCTATAAAAAAAACGCTAAAAAAAAAACTTTTCCAGGTAAGCTTGAGTAATCTAATGGCTCAGTTATGAATATCTCATATAGCTATGCCATATGACTAAGACTAGGAAAAAGTAATTAACTAAATTATCCAGCATCTGATTCCTTCCTGCACTGATGGAATTAATTTGCACGCATAAATTTTGCCTTGCACGGGGAAAAAATCAAGCAAAATGTGAACTGAACGAATTCCCATTGGAATTCCATAATTTGAAGCAAAAAATCTGAAAATTTGTAGCATTTAAATTAATTATCATTACCATCGCAATTTTCTAACTGCTCATCATGTTCATTTGTCTCAGCGGTTAAATATGGTGCAGCAGATTCGTCGGATTCTTCAGTGGTTAAAGGTGGTGGTGTACTAGATTGATCGGATTCCTCAAACGGTACAAACTGTTGACTGATATCAGTGTACACAGGTGATTCTTCCGACATAACTTCTTTTGCCGTTGTAACACTCATCGACAAATGTCTTCAAAAAAAAAAAAAAAATTTAAGCGATAGAAACGAACGAATAGTAAACCAAAAACGTGAAAAACACGTAGTTACACTCAAATTTCAACAAACTTTGCAATTAATGAAGTCTGTTCAAGATGAACGGACCTAATTAAGATCGAATATTTGACAAAGATAATGGAAGCCAGCAGGAGTGTATACCTATGATAGCTTTGTTATATTTAATTAGAAGTTGTATTAGTCTAAGTGCATATCACTGATACACGGAGAGTATAGTCATTGAAAGAAGTGAATGACAAATCCATCCAGAAAACTGTGTTTCATTCTGCCACAATATGCAGCAGCTATTTTTCACCCGGTAAGTAAGAATTGATAACTTGCAGTATTGTTAGGAAAAAAAAATCTTGCAGCACTTGTAGCATTTCTTTCAACAAGCATAATTAGATTTTACCGTCTTTCACTCTACGTGCCTATTGATACTGTTTGTCTTTGGAATGATGACACGTGCTTACTGATACGTGCCTACTGATACGCGCCTACTGATACGTGCCTACTGATATGTGCCTACTGATACTGCTTGTTTTTGGAATGAAACTAGAATGAGAAGGAAGAAAATACAAAAGGGAGTTTCTGCACATGAAAAAAGAAGAAGACAAACGTATCACAATAACCTATATAGCTAGCTTTCTATTCGTATCCAGTTCAGTATTGAGAATAAAACGTAAACAACACGACGAAAGTGTCCATTCTAAGGGAAACAAAAATACCAGCAACCCATTTGCAGTATAACTAATTATTTGACTTTTCAGAACTAATACTACCACCCACATTTCAGTGTAGGAAATTTTTGACAAGAGCAAAAGACAATGAAAATTCATCACAAATACAATTTAATAAGATACTACTATATAATCAATTTCGTTGCTTCTACATAATCTTACAGCACAATTCACAACGATATTTTAAATTTTACAATTCCAATTCACAACAATCTTCATTCAATTCCCTATTATCCATTAAGTAATCTTTTCTAGCACTAATTTGCTAATTTTATCATATCCAAGGAAAAAACAAAAATCATCCCTGAAATTTTATCAATGCAAGTGAGAATTTTGAACATTAAATTAATGTTGATAGAATTTAAATGTTAAAATATGAATTAGTTACCAATATTTAACAAAACTTTTACACAAAAATACATCATAAAATCAAATCTAACTTAATTTTTTTTTTTGTTTACAATATTTATCGAAATTACACACAATTATGAATGATAAAAAATGAACCTAAGTTATAATAGGATAAAACATCAATATTTAACGGCAATATATGGCTGAGTCATTTTCAATGATTTGAAACAACTTTGGAAACGAACCAATTATTGTTGTAGAAAAGAATTATTGAAAGGAATACCTAAGGTAAAAAGATAGAAAATGTATGATAGGTTAGAAGAGAGATACGTGTAATTTGAAAGTACTGAATCAATTAATTCAGGCTAAATTAAGATGTATTGACTTCTATCCTCTCCATCAATCATCATAATTCGATGCTTCATAGATATTTTTAAACCAGAATTACATTTAGCAGATTACAAGCTTCTTCTCCTAATGAATGACATTATTTATTGGAACACTTTCTACTGGACATCTTGTAATCTTTGATCGATAGAGACTACATCTTACCTTCCTTCTAAAAAACAGTACTTATCAGTATCCATTCACACAACAGCCTATTGCCAATGCCGAAACTCTTCACTCCGATCCATTCTACCACTCACTCGCTCGCTCGTAGACCTTTCGGGAAATGTTTTTTTTTTTTTACTTCGAGATGGAACTATATTGCAGTGAAGCCAATTGCGCGTATTGTTGTCCTAGCTTTAGAAGTTTTTTGGCAATTATTTGAACTTCAATAAGTCTCTCTGTGAACTTCTGTATGTCAATTCAATTGCCAACTTTATTTATCTGGCAATTACTTTGAGTATATATAAATTGCTCATTCAATATCACTTAAATCAATATATGCTTAATGGTAGATCAATAATCTTAACAAATTGTAAACAATATAAATTGATCAAAACAATTAGCTAGAAGAGGTATCATGAACTTTCCATAAAAATTTACTACCAATCATAAACAATCATCGATTTAGTGCTACACAAACTCTAACAGCTAGAAAACCATTAGCGAGCGAGTTCACACAGGGGTCAAGGGTTATGTTATAGGAATTTTTTTATGGAAATGCTATGAAAGCTTAGATAATTGAAAATTAATTTAAAATTTTAACAATATAATAGGAAGATAGAAATTAGGATGAAAAAAAAATTGATAAATAAAAATAGCAATGGATTGATGAATACAAACTTGCAATACATATTCATCGTTATTAATTGCCCATCCTCCTATACAGTTACTAAAGAAATACTGCTCGAATTTAGAGAAAATAAATTCAAGCAACTTCTAGAAGTCTCATCATAATCACAATCACAAACTTGATTATCATGTTCAGTAAGTAAACATCATTCCGAAACAAACATCATTTGGTCATCAGCAATAAGTTATTTATTCCATGAATTCCTTTAATTGGTTGTTTGATTTCAAAATCAACAAATTTCTTTTTTATCTCTTTTATTCATTTTAAAAATTCACATAAATTCAACATGACAATATGATAGTTTTACAAAATATGTGGATATGATTAAAAAAAAAATTTACTGACATGTAAAAAAAACACAACAGTGATAGTATCATGGTACAAAATTTAAATAAACATATAGGATTCGAATTTGGAATAAGTACCATTTTGATGTAATTTGATATAATTGGTCTGTAATATGAATAGCTTTACAATGATTTAAAAAAAAAAAAAAGACAATACACATCATTGCTTATCTCAAATCGCCAATCATATTGGATGGATTCTCAAGGTATCGCTTTACTTCACTGCTAAAACGAGCTACCGTGGCACCGTCAATAACACGATGATCTGCAGCCCACGAAAATCTTACCACATTGGCTGCATAAATCTGTAAAAATGCAAAATTAATTTTCAACCTTTCACCTACAAAACTTCCCGTAAATGTCCAGCTTGAAAAGATTTTAATATCCTGAAAAAGATTTTTAACATCCAATGTCAATTTCAAAAAAATTCTCTTGCACACGATCATTCAATGAATTCAACAGCACAGTCATTCATTTTCTCATTCCTATGCACGCTAATAGTGTCAGGAGTAGAAAGTCCCTAATATATATGTCGGAAAGAATACTTTATGAAACAACTAACAATGATGAATTTCAAAAAAGTAATGTTCCTATGAAGCAACTTACATTTCCCTGCTTATTAAATCGAGGCAATTTAGAAATTTTTCCAATTGCTCCAATTGCAAGTTGAGGTGACATAATTACCGGGGCAAGATAAGCACCACCAATCTGCAAAATTTAATAATTTTTTGCAACACTATTTTGTTATAACACTTCAAGACTAAGGAATTTATTCGGTCCATTATTACGTCAATGAGACAACTACGGATTCTTTTCATTGATGATCATGTTATTAAATGCCACTGATCTGCCGTACTAAATGTAGAAGAATTGAATTACTGCAGATTAATAATGACACTGAATAAGTATCAAGATTAAAATTCAAGTTTAATTTTAATGAAAGACATAGTTCAATTTTTTTCTTTCCAAGTTTGTAACTACAGTTATGCTTAATAAATTTAACTATCATTCTTTACATGTGATGTCATTCCGTACTTACTGCTCCGGCTTTTCTTCTATAGCAGGATAACATGAACAAGTGTACGATGCTAAAAAAAATCCTTAAGTAAAATTCTGCAATTACAAAAGCCTTTCAAACAATCGCATACTAAGGAAATCTGTCTTCAAATCGTTGAATCTAAACAATTTACAATCGGAAGTATCTGTTAAGTAACTAGACATATACATTGGCATATGAAAAGAATGTTTTAGGAGACCTCTGAAGTTCAATGTGACTCATTTCAAGTTTTCTGAAATTTCATGGAAATTTCCAACTGGAAAGCATACCATGCCTATGTTGGATAATGTAAATGTTCCATTCTTCAGATCTTCTAGATCTATTTTCATTTTACTGCTAGCTTCTTGAAGACGGTTCAACTCTGCAGCAATTTCCCAAAGCGTGCGCTCTTCACAATGTTTGATGTTAGGTACTACAAGACCTTCCGGGGTATCCATAGCTATTGATATGTTATGTGATGCCTAAAACACTGATGGAATGATTACTAATACGTAAAACAATGTCCTTAAGCACTTAAAATTAACCTAAAATGTCTAATATCTGGTAACCCAAATACACTGAAGCATCAGGTAAAATATTTTCCTCACTTTGTCTCTTTTTGATAAATAAATTTAAATTTTTTGTACAGTCGAATTCTCCCATACAAAGCACTAAATGTTTTGATCAAAATTTCAGAGATTTACATTTAAGTTGGTTAGAACTTCGAAAAGAGAATATCTATTTCAACTGCTTCTTCCTGTTCTGCTTTCAACGAAAGTAAAAATATAGGTTCAGATGTTTTATCAAAGCTGCAGCACACGTTACACGCAAACGGAAACTTTTATCTGTTCCGGTTTCAATAAAAGTAATCAAATTAACAGGATAAGATCATTAAGATAACAAATGATTTATCATTAGGAACTAGCTTTTATAAAAGCACATTAATTATTAGGCTTAGAAATGAAATCAAACAGACTTTGAATGACAAAACTAACTTACCTTACAAATGATATTCTCTACATTTTTGTCTACTGTTGCGTTCAGCCTTGGAAATTTCATCAAAGCAAGTGAAACAGCTTTGATAATAAATGGCAGGAAACTCATACGAGCATTATATGTTGCTTCAAATTTTTTCAGCTCCTCCCGCATCATCATTAGTGAATCAAAATTGACCTCAAAAGATACTTTAATCAGACAGACAGTCACATAATAAAAATTCCTCCAATCTTCCTAATTTCATGATACATTGGAGAACAAAGAACAGAAAAATATTTATGGAGGACCAAAATATATGATGGAATGAGCTTATCGGCATTTTCTGCTAAAAATTTATTCAAAAATACTTACAAAATTTTTTAATCTTATTTTGTTCTTATTTCAATAGCGAAAAAAGATCCCAATATTTCATGTATTTCACATCACATATACAAATTTATTAACCTTAAAATTGAAGACAGAAATATACTTTAATGATGCCAAATAAACCTTACCTCATCGCAAAAGCAAAGATGTGGTATTTTCAAAGACTCAGTCATCGACTGTACCATAGCACGAGTGTAACCACGTACAGGAATTATCCTATCTTCCTTCTGCATTTACAGTTTAAAATTTAATGGGTTTCATGGAAAACTCTTTGACTAGCTTATTATTTACATTTATTATTATTATTCATATTTTTCACAATAACTCGTTATGAATCAGTATTGCTTATTATTGACTTATTATCACATTCACATTTCCACAACTAAATGACTTGTTATGAATCAGTATTGATATAGAATGTATTATTATATATAAACCTTGTTTGGTGTCGAAAAATGCGATAATGGTGATGTTGCTTTTGAGAGGTGAAGCGTCCCGTTTATAAATTGTGTTTCTGCAGCTGCAATCGTTGACAAATTTAGAACGTCTATGTAAAACAATTTATATATGAATCAAAGAACTGCGAAAAAAATTGTAAACATTTCAAAGCATAAGAAGATTATGAATAAGCAAATTTGTCATTCGCAACTTATTTTGCAGTATTTATTCAGTATACTCCATTTCAAGTAATATAAAAAATCATCATTTTAATTTCTCCATAACTGCTAGTGACAGCAAATTTTAAAGTACAGTGAAATGATTTGAAATTCATCTGAGAATAACAGATATGAAAAACAAAAGATATATAAACGCTTGCCATTTTGAAGTTCGATATATCGAATAACATCATCCTTTAGAATACGTCCCTTTGGGCCTGTTGCAGTGATTTTATTCAAATTTACCTTAAATAGCTATTTAGTGATAATTGCAACGAAATGGTCTAATTATTACCAGCGACTATCTCATTTTGTTTTTTTTATTTTCTAGCAATCGACTTATTCCGAAACACCACATAAATTTAAAACAGCGTTGCCGCGGGAAGTGCCAAAAACTTCGAATAGGATTGAAAAGGTAATGAAAGAGCACTGAACTAGTTTAAACATGTACTTTACTGAATAACTAATTACTACCTAAAATCGTTCTACTCTTCTCTCTGGTTTTTTATGTTCTTTTTTATGGAAATTTTTAAAACAATAAAAAATTTCCATGAATTCAAGCATGATGATAAGAAGCAGTTATCAAATGGAAAAAAGGAAACGCGGTACTTTTTTTTCCTTAGCCAGTTGTCGAACCGCTGGGGTTGCAAGAACTTTCTTATCTTCTTGAGCATCCTCTGCAGTGGTTATTTCCCGAGTATCCTCTACATTGCTTATTTCTCGAGCATCCTTTGCAGTGGTTATTTCTCTGTCCACTTTTCCATCAGGGTTTTCTTCTTGCGTAACTTAACATAAAGAAGTTAATTAATGAAAATTACACAAAGAGCAACCATATTTTTCACTACTTGTTATCAATACACCTATGATAAAGGGAATTAATTGAATTGCTGATATCCCAGTTTACAATAAATATTATGCATAGAAAAAATTAATTCAATCAACAGAGTTTCGAATATACACAATTTCCTTGTGACTCAAGTAGTTCCAGCAGTCGGTTTGATATCAATATCAATCTTTAACTTGAGCTGCACAAAAGAAATACAAAAATGATATCTCTTTCCTCTTAGTTCCGCTCAAATGCTATCTAGGATTTTTGTATGGAAAAAAAAATACCAGCATCGCTGCTCGTAACTTCAATGTCCACAAGGGTTGTACCAACTTTTGCTATATCTTCAACATTATAGTACCTAAAGCAAATTATTTTAAATTATAAATTTTTTTAATAAGATGGAGGTCAACAATTGTGATTTCCAACTGCTATGAGCAGTAATTCAAACTATCAAAGCATAAATCAAAATAATTTCAAAAAAATTATAACAGAAGCGGTTTACGTCAACCGTTTAGCAAATGATAACATGATTAAACTTACAGTGTTTTGATGATACCATCATAACGGCTTGTAATTGTTACTGATGCCTTATCACTCTGTACTTCGCAGATATTATCAAACTGAGTCACATGATCACCTTCTTTCACATACCATTCTTTGATCTAAAAAATCATCCATTAAGCCAAAAAACTTTTGGAGCTTTCGAAGTGAACAAGTCTTTAGGAATTGAATCATTTCGATTATTTTAAAAAAATAACTGCATAAATTTGTTTGAAATACTGTAAACTAACATTCAAAAATATCAAATATTCATGCAATAAGCATTTCAAATTACATTTCCATTATTTGATCAATAAAGAAAAATAAATGCTGCTTGCGTTAAAAGCCAAAAACTGCATGACATATTTTGTAATTAATTAAATTCTAAGCCATTGATCTTCTTATGAATCTATTAAAACAACATCAGAAAACATGGTGATCATCATAAAATTACAATATATCTAGCAAAACAACAAAAATACTAATTTAATTGAAACTATAATTAGTTTTAATTGAAAATTTAGTTGAAACTGTGAAAACTATAGAAAAAATAGTTAATTAATTAATTAAATTGATAGCTTACTTGTACTTCAGCGATACCTTCACCAATATCTGATAATTTGAATTGCACAAGTGGAAGGAATCGAGCTGAAAAAATTAAAAAAATTGTGAAATTTGAAGATCGCACATAGGTTTAGGTTTTTTACTTTCACAATGTAACTTCCAAGTAACGTTTAACAGAATCATTTCAACGTCAATGGAAATGCATTTGTTTCATGATCTACTCGATATAGCAAATTAGTTAATATCTGCGGTAATCAATAATCTTCATATTGTAACAATCAATGATAGCTGGCAAATAATTAGAACTGGAACTAACAAAAATGTTTGTGACGTAAATAAAATTCGGTAAAACTCTCGGATAATACTTTGGTATAAAAAATGTTGCACCAAAATTTTTACTTTTGTATGTGAAATTCAGTAACTCTCGGGTGATACTTTGGTACAAAAAATGCTGCATCAAAATTTCTACTTTTTTATGAAGATAAAGATGAAAGAGTAAGTTAATCTTTTTATTTCCAGGATTATCCAAAGTTTAAATTAGAAATTTTGTTATGCCAATGGATGAAAGCGATGTGTTTAAATGTCTTCTCCTTTTCAACTTTTTTCCCTTCTCCTTCTGTCATCTTTTTTGTCTTTTTCCCTCCTTCTTTCACATTCTTCTTCTTCAGTCGCGAAATTCTCGATAGAGGTGAAGAAAAAATGAATTAGTTAGTATTAGCAAGGTGTAGAAATGATTGCTCTAAAAGTTAATGATAAGGATACTTTCCGGAAGGAATTGCTTCATTCAGTCTTATCACCACTTATTATCATCTACTTGACATCTATCAAGATCTGTTTCCACAGGACTTTGGCACGACAAGTACTGGAAGAATTCCAAGTTACAACTTGATGACAGCTATCAAGGACTTTTTGCTAATTCGACCTTTCCGGAAGGAATTGTTTCATTCAGTCTTATCACCACTTATTATCATCTACTTGACATCTATCAAGATCTCCTGTTTCCACGGGACTTTGGCACAGCAAGTACTGGCAGAATACCAAGTTACAATCTGATGATAGCTATCAAGGACTTTTTGCTAATTCGAGCTTGAAAGTTCTTTTTTTTCGCTTCCTTACTACTTTTTTTTTATTGGAATACTATGTTCATACGCTGATTGTATTCGGGATATTACGGATATAACAAATGTGTTCATACGCTGTAATTCAGATATTTGGGATATAATATTCGGGAAATAATGACTCTCAAATATCCTTTATAATACATTTCAAATATGAAATTATTAAAATACCATAAATTTGTTCGAAAATTTTTAACAAAGATTGTTTCTCATTGTCATTGACAAGTTCTAAAATCAAAGAAAAGATCAAAGGCAAAAGATACATACCCATTGAATTGTGCAGCATCCTATGAGTTAATAAATGTAATCCTCGTCGGCGTAATCCTATCAGTAATGCCATCCTGAAATGATATCTTTTTGTTGTGATATGATAGTAAATTTCTTGCATGTTTAATCACTGCCACACAAAAAAAAATAGCAGAATTCTGAATTTTAAATAACACCTCGACAATGACAGTTATTCAGCATGCAAATCAAATACTTAAATATTAAAAGCAAAATTTGGACTTTTTTAAATAGACGGACTTTTAAATTTGTTCATTCGATACTTTCAGATTCAAAAAGAATATTGTTCGATTCCAAACTTAAGTTTACCAAATAATTCTGCAAGCAAATTTCATCGATTATTGTTCGAAAAAAAGCACCATTTTAGATTTTAGTATATGATGGCTTATTTTTAAAAATTTGCTAGATTTCTCCTCTTTTAAGTGTTCCAGAAATTTTCTAAGAATATTGCTCATCTCAGTCAGTGTTTTATAATTGCACTAATTTTCTATTGCAAAATACAGAAGTAAGATATCTGAGATTTCCTATGATAAAATAATGATTTATTACACTTTATTGGCGTAATATTATACTGATGGCTGACTATATCATATATTAATGCTAGTTATGGGATTGGAATCTCAGTGACAAGGTCGTCAAAATTAAAGTTACCTTTATGCATTGACATCTGTAAACATTGTAAAGTTTTTATAATTTGACCAATTGCTTTTCTTTTTGAAATTCAATCATTAATTACAATCATACCCATAGGAAGGTAAGTTTTTTTGATATCACTGCAAAAGTGAAATGGAAATGTCATTAAGAAGCGAATGAAAATGACAATAGAATAAAAGTGGAAGCATGAGTAAACAGTAGAGAGAACAACAGATTGTGAGCAATCTTTTACTTTTATTGAGCAAATATTTTAAAAGCTGGTTGGAATGATGGCAATACCACACCTTACCCACTATAGCTAAATATCAAAAGATTGAAATAAGTGTGACAGTGAGATGAGAAGTCCTTGCAGCACAGTCAGCTGGAAAACAAGTCCAAGATTATTTGTTCTGCTACATCATTCAATAATGTCAATTGTCACTGTCAACATACCAATATATTTGAAGAGAAAACACTTTCAAGTTTTTTGAAATTTTATTTATATATGTATCGAATGAAGCAATATTTGTAATTCAATAAAATGAAAGAAAATTATTAATTTTTTGGTTGCCTCAAAAATTGTTAGAAATATCCTAGAAAAGAATTTTCACTTTATTTGAAATAATAATAACAGTTAGCAAAATAAATTGAATGCATTCATTCGAAATTTTATTTT
Source organism: Mansonella ozzardi (assembly GCA_029876185.1). Classification (NCBI taxonomy): domain Eukaryota; kingdom Metazoa; phylum Nematoda; class Chromadorea; order Rhabditida; family Onchocercidae; genus Mansonella; species Mansonella ozzardi. Next base: position 137,635 of record JARVGP010000052.1, on the reverse strand, counting down.
GAGTAAATAAAATAATTCTTTTCTATTTTTTTATCGAAATCTTGGATGATCACAAGTACGATAAATTTAATCGTCGAAAACTAACAAATTTAAGAAATGGAAATGTGGGATCTAACACCAATTTTGAGCTAATTAATTTTAATTAAGAGTAAAAGTTAGCCTTTTTTCAAATATACGATCCAAGTAGAATTCAGTAATTTGAAAAAATGACAATCATTTGTTTTTCAAATTTTACTATTTTAGTTTTCTGTACGATATATAAGGATGACCAATCAAACGATATGCTATGATAAGTTCACTTAATAAAATTCGTGAATATTTTTTCATGCTTCTCTTTCTTTATATTTGACCAAAACATTGGTTTTCAAATTATTAAATTTAATGGGAGTTGTATTAGGATCAGTTCTATCAATGATTCATTTGCATATCTTGAACAAGAATTTTGCATGCATTATCATTCGTATTTAATAGTATATAATAATAGGAATCGATTAAAAAATTCCATAAACTTTTGCTACCGACATCGCAGTGTTCTAAGTTTTAAAAAGGACTCCTATCGTAAACTCATACTAAGACAGATGCGCAGTAAGGAAAAAAAGAAAAAGAACGGAAGCTCAGAAGATGCTTCGAATAAAGAAAATAAAGAAACAACAGCGGATCAGCAACAATTTCAACAGCAATCAACTACTGTTCATCCACCACCATTGAATCCATTTCAGGTTAAATTGGCTTATTCTTTTATCACTCACCATTCAAACATTTTTCAACTTGCAATTCTGATTTAACTAATTGACTTATGTTTTCATTCAATTAAGTTATATTTTAGGACACTGTATTACTTAAGAAGCCACTTGGTCTTCGAATTAGCAAAAATACTCTAAAGGTTAAAATTCCAAAATTATAATTTAGAGAGTTTAATTTTAATCAAGATATTTTAATTTTAGATATTTTTCAGGACAAAATTGTTATATGCAAATAATTTTTTCTTGAACAAAAATTAAATTGAAAAAAAAGCCACAGCTCTTTATTTCTCAAAAAATTTCAAAGTGAGTCAAAAAATGTTAATATTTATTATTTATTATTGTCATAGTTCAAATGGAAAATATGAAACTTGTACCTAAGGTGACATATGTCGAGGAATCCGGAGCATCAGTAGGACGAGTATCTGTTGGTGATGTTATTGTAGCCATCGATGGTCAAAAAATCAATACTGTCAATGATCTCAATAATATACTTAAAAAACCTTCATCGGTGAAGTTTATTTCCTAAACAATCAATAAAAATAATTTACAGTTTGCAAAATGCTTTGCTGAATATCTCCCAATTTCCATGGATTTTCAGCTTTTTAGTTGAAGCGATTGTTCTGAGAATTTTCATCTGAAATTAACTCTTGCAAAGATTTCTAACTTCTTAATTTCTAATTATTTATAGATGGCAGCTGTAACATTCAATCGTGTTTGCTATTCAAAATGCAAACATAAAAAAACATTTGTGGAAAATATAAGTGTAGAGCGCGGTAGAGAGATGAAATGCAGCGGACGAGCAGTTGATCAGTATCTGGTAGGGAAATTAATTCTTCTGATCAAAAAGAAATCTCAAATGATTAAAATGAACTGTCAAAGATTCTTCAAACTAGATGCTGCTGTGAAATTTTGATCTGTGATAATAATTTAGTTAAAAGGAATCATATTTGCAATGAGATGAGTTAAAAATGTATGATTAGATTTCAGCATATTTCTTTTTCACTTTCTCTCTCTGTCGTTCTCAATAAGCATAATTAAAAAGTTGTATGAAATGAAAATTTTGAAATTTCGTAAAATTTAATCAACTTTTGTAAGTCATTTCGTAAAGGATCCTGTATTTGTCGTTCTGCTTAAAGTGAAAAATTAATTCATTTTATCTTTGCAAATTTGTTTCTCAACGCAAATTTCGAACATTTTTATATTTTTATTTATGACAAAAGCACAAAAACTTGGTGAAATAATACATTGGTAAGTCATTTAAGAAAAAAACAATGTTTAATTAAAGTTTAAGTTTACAGGTGCAAATGGCGCTACGTATCAATGAAATGATTGATCCGACCGAATTGCTCGGATTATCAGTGAAATATGATGCAAAGGAAAGAATTCAAGTAAATTCCACAGCTGCTGACAGTCTCTCATCTCTACATCTACGTCCAGGAGATATAATACGGTATGTTTTGATACCTGTAAAATTGATATTCGTTTAGTTATTCAAGTATTCAAATTCGAAAATACCATTCTATTTGCTCTTCAGAGCACTAAGTTCAAATTGTATTGATAATTATCTCATGATAATTATTCTTATTGAATTGTAGCAAGCGAAATAGCAGTATTGTTGGAAGAGAATTTTATAAAATGCTGATTTTCGAAATTAATAGATAAATTAAATGAAACCATAAAGTTAGTAATAAATTCTGAAAATATTCAAATGAAGCATGTTTTTTTTTTTTAGTGAAGTGAATGAGTATCCTATTGCAAGTAAAACTATGCTTGAATATTTCATACAAGCAGCAGTCACCGAAAATGGTCAGGTATTATTTGTTTCAATTCTTGAAACATCTTAGAAATTCATGATTGCATCATATTTTGAGTAATATAATTCATTAAGGTAAACTTTACAATCGAAAGTTCGGCAGGAGGCATTGATAGTTATCGCGATCAAGTCGAATTAGCAAGCGATGTGATCGAAATCGCTCAAAAACAAGTGATTTTTTTTTTTTTTTTTAAATTATTTCTTTCAATTGAAGAAATCTAATATTCAATATGCGATCAAAGTTTGACTTGGAAAAATTTAGATAAAGTTTAAGTGATTTTTGTTGTAGATCATTCAATTTCGAATGGCTCTGGCTGCAAAAACATTAAACCGTCCATCAATATTGCACAAACAACAAGCAAGTAAAAGCGATAAAAGAATTTCTATCTCCCCAAATTTTATTGAGTTACCAATTGGAGCTGATTTTGATCCATCAAAATTAAGGTCGTGTAAGGGTGCTAATGTCGAAATGAGAAGTGCACAAAAAAGTGATACTTGATGATATCGTCATTAAAATTAAGGAAGCATTCAATATTTACTTCTCTTACAAATTTGTTTTCCGAAAACAGTGCGTAAGATAGTGAAATTAGGAAAGATTGATATTCAATAAGATTTACATTTATCTGTGATTTAATAATTTTATTACGAAATAAAATCATTTAAAATGTAAATTTATGTCATTCAAATTTTGCTCGATATGAAAAATATAAAATGAAAGCGAAAATGTTTGTTATCATTTAATAAGTAAGCGTGACGGAAGTTCAGTCGAAAATTGTATTGTAGAAAAGGAGAAGTTTAGAAAGGTTGGAAATTTGAAAATATTGAAATGATGGAGCGGACAGTTAAAGCATTACGGATTCATGGACCAGGTCAAGGTAGAGAAGTAGAAATTGCATTGGGCGAGGAACATCTTCATGCGAGCGGTGTTTTTGCTAATGTTTATTCAGCTCGATTGTACAGACCAATAAATATGATGGTTGCAATAAAAAAAACCTGGCCAAGTAAAAGCTGGTCACTTATTAATTCAGAAGTGTATTACTTATCTCGAATGAAGCATCAGTACATCGTCACACTTCTCTACCACTTCACTTTAACATCAAATAGTGAGACATGTCACTGCATGGTCTTTGAATACTTACCCACGGATATGAGTAAATTACGAAAGAGTAAAATAGATCGTCGTTTTCCTCTTTTGGATGCTAAATTATATGCATTTCAAATGTTCGCAGCCATAGACTATGTGAATTCTCTTGGCATTGCCCATCGAGATGTGAAACCATCCAATCTAATTGTTGATGACGAAAAAGGAATATTAAAATTGGCTGATTTCGGTAGTGCTAAATTATTGAGAGAAAACGAAGAAAATACGCCATATCAAGTTGGTATAGATTAATAACATCTTTTATTGAGGTTAAAAAGAAAAAGCTTTAAAAAAAAAGCTGCTTTTTAACTTGTAAAATTAACGTTTATTTTTAGGTGACACGTTATTATCGTGCACCAGAACTGATATTCGGTTCGACTAAATATTCAACAGCAATAGATATTTGGGCTTGTGGTTGTGTGTTGTCCGAATTTGTTACCGGTAGAGTACTCTTACAAGGACGTAATTGGCAAGATCAAGCTCGACTGGTCATTGGCATATTTGGTTATCCGAATACAGAGCAATGTCAAGCAATGAAAATACGAAAACCAAGATATGCCCGAAAACGAGCCCGTAATTTGCGAGAAATACTAAATGCTTACAATGCACCAATCGATATGATTCAATTACTCCAAGCTATCCTTGTTTATGAACCTCATTTAAGGCTTAAAAGTGATAAAGTTCTCGAACATTCATTTTTCAATGATTTACGAAAAATCCCAGCACCGGTGCGAAATAATGGACGAGTGATACCATTTCTGGACTACAACATTTATCAGCACAGTACACAGAAGACACATTCGGATGAAGCGGAAGCTGATAATTCCGAAGATAATGACGAATGAGTGATGAAAAATAATTGTATTTCTATTATTGTTTTCAAAATTAAAATTAATCGTGTAATTCTCTAAAAAATAAAAGATATGAATCAATAATCAGAACTGAAGGTTTTGTTAATTAGTTCACAGAAAATGATAGAGAATGTAGTCCAATGCAACAAGGTCACATTCATCGGTCACTAATCAGCTAATATGAACGAAATCAAGTTAAATGTGTTCAAAAATTTTTTGTTGTTGAATCGAAATAAATCGAAAATTCAAATTTAGTTAAAATGAACTGAATAGGAAAGCAAAAATTTTATCTAATCGTGCACTGGAAAGCATATTTGCCCAATGAGGAAGTATTAATGAAAAGTAAAACCGAGATTTCAAATGTTTTAATTCATTTTGTAGTCTCTGCAATTCATCAACAGTGCAAAGAACGTCGTCAGGCGAGAAGTTGGCAGTCCCCGAAGTGACCCAAATTGTTTCAAAACAATACAACATTATTTTGTAAGAATAAAAATAATAATAGAATTGGGCAACTGTGAAAGTTGAAAGTTGTCATTTGCACAAAGGAAATTAATAGTTTTGATCGTTTTACCTCTGAATAATTTTTAAAAAAGTATAATTTCTTGCATAAGATTTGCTAATCTTTATTCCTGCAATCAAGCTCTATTTAAACAACTTCTTTTCATTGCTTTACAATCAATTACGTCATTCATCTAAAAATTTACAAATTCAATAATTTGTTTTGAAGAAATCACGAATTCGAAAATTTTCAAAAGTAACATTTACTAGCAAATTTACTTTCTTCACTCATTTTTCTCTTAAGAATTATAATTTATTTTATTTTTTAGTGACATTTTTTTTTGTGTGTCAAAGGTTAATCTAAGCAATACTGTAGTGCAACGTGTATTAATTTGAATTATATTGTAACATATCTTTTGATTCATTTCCCAAGTGTTTGTAAACATTTTTTTAATTCTAAATTTAAAAAATTTTTTCTGTTATTTAAAATGATTTTAGCCTGCAAATATTTTTGCTACAATTTTTTATTTGTTATTTCCAGTTACGTTTGATGCAAATCTAACACTTTTTTTGCTTTCTCTGGTTTGTTTTCATTTTTAAGATTCAATGAATAAAAAACTCTAATGTTTTTTCCTCTCTCTCTCTTTAATTAAGATTTCAAAACCATTCAAAATATATTTTAAATTCAAAATTTACAAATCTGAACATATTTGATTATTTTTCAACGCAGTCTTTGAAAAGTTTGTCTCATTTTTGTTGTTAAATGCTACGATTATTATGTTAAGATTATGAATAGGATGGCATTACCATAATGTGACTGATGGTGCTGGACAGAGTTATCCATTGAAGTGGCATTTATAAGAACAGAACATGATAGAATGTCATTTCAATGGCTATTTGTCTCTAGTATGGGGACAAAGATTTTTGGAAGTTAGGAAATGTTTTCAATCGTTTTCACATTTTGGAAGAAGAAGCATTCCAAGCGGCCAAATCGATGTTTGATAATTTGGTAACACCCTGGAACAGAAGGTCCAAATATCCATAATTCATATTATGGTTGTTAGCGTTTTTTCATAATTTTAAACTATTTTCAGTAGTAGCTGATATTGTTTGCCTGCGAAACGCGTAATTTTTATGCTCATAAATTGAATGCGAATTAATTTGAAATTGAAAATTTTTTAAGTTCAATTTTTGTGCAGGGCATTTTTTTTATAATTTAACTCCCGGGATTGTTTATTATTACAAGTATACTTTGAAAAATCAATCAAAAACAAATTTGCTTTTAATTATGAATTAATTGGCAGCGAAATTATTACCCACTTGCAAGCTTTATAAGTTACAAATACTTAATGTAACTTCTAAAACTTCTAAAGGAATTTAACCTTTTTGAAGAATTTAATACCTAATCTGGAGGAGAAAAGCATAATAAATGTGGAACAGTTGATTAAAAAAAAGCAAAGGCTCAATAGAAAACCCAGCTACTCCCTATTTAAGTATGGCTAAGGAGCTGTGCATTCATTTCTCAGTCCATTCGACTGATTCAATGATACGGGAATTTGTGACTTCAGCTATCCTTCTCTCTTATATTTCTCGCTTTGGAGGAATTTAAGAATAACTTAACTAGTTTATCAGAAAATTATATTATCGAGTGTAGCATTTGGCTATATCTGAATTCACTTTCCTTAGTAAGGATGCTTTTTAACTTAATTTCAAGCTCTTCTCAAATTTGGAGAAGACTTCGATTGAGACTTCAATTTTTATTGATTGACTTCAATTTTTAAAATGATTTGTTACTTATCATTTCTCAATTCTTTGCATAATTTTTTACTGTCTTAAAAAAAATTAATTAACATATCAATAATATCAATCATATTTTATCAATAATATTCTCTACTTCTAATAACTTTTTTAAAATGTCTGCCAATTTTCATTTATTTTTCCTTTCATTTTATTTTTCATCCATTAGACAATTTTACATAATCGAACTATACTTAGTTGGAAAATTATTAGAAATCTCAGAGAAGATCTGAGAGTTTTCCTATATATTTCTCTTGCTCTGTAGTTCTATTTGGTTAGAAGAATGCTCGTGAGCATAACTTAAAAGTACCATCTAACTGTTCTAGCAATAATTTCAAAGAGATCGAATTAAATCTTACGGCAATTAATACCTGAATAAGATTTATGCTTGTAATTAAGGAACTTATTTACAGTATTGGCCAGGCATAAGTTTAAATAATAATGGATAGAAGTTTTGTATACCATCCTAATGTTGCATATTTAATGCACTACTCTCATATAAGAGTGTAACTGTTATTTTTTGAATATTTTTCAACTATGCCTGTTTTCACGTGTCTCATTTCCGAAGCCAGCTTTCATTCCAAATTGCCTCAATAACGTTTGCCTCCTACTTATTCAAAGTGCTTATTCCCCTAATGAGCACTTTACAATTTCATTAAAAGTTTGAAATCGTTTGAAAGTTCAAAGCTGGCATTTAAATGGTTAAATGAGTTCAGTTATCGAGAATTTGAATTAACAGATTTATGCGACATTTATGACAAATAACAGCAGTAAAATTTGAATGATTTAAAAAAAGCCCCAGGATTAAAGATCAAGTGAGGTAAAGTCTGCTTTGACCATTTCTCTTAATAATGTCATTTTTGATTCCAAATAATGTTTATATGTTCATGGTACGATTTTACACCATCACAATGTAATTTCTCGTCAATTTTTAACTAGATAAAGAGGTATTTATGCCGATATTTTGTTGCTATGCAAGACGACGTCGTGCAAGTCCAGTGGCAAAGTCGCCAGAGCAGCGCAGGGTAAGTATTTTACATTTCAAAATTCTAAATTCTGTTTTGATGAAGTTAAAGTGAATTTTTTTCTATTATTTTGCTAATTTAAACATTTTGTCATTACGTCAACAAGAGACTTATTATATTATTAACGAGTAAAGGTGGTCAAATTACCAAGAATTTTAATTAAAATTATTAAAAATCAATTTGAAAGTTGAAATTAAAATTTTTTAAAAAATTAAACTTTATTATGCAATGTTTTTTGCATAATACGAAAAAATATATTTTAAATATTTTGCTAAGAAATTCTACAATTTTTCCATTTTCGACTACATTCAATTGGAAAATTTTGTTATCTATCAAGTATTAGGAATTAACAATTTTCACTATTCAAAAGGGACAATTCATCAATTGAACCAGACTGGAACTGAAAAAGTAAAATGAACAATGTTGAAATAGCATTGAATAAAGCACTTCAAACTAATTTCAAATTTCCTCAATCATACATACTTCAGAAGATTAGAAGATGATTTTTAGTGGGTGAAAACGAATACTGACATTAAAAAGTTAAAATGTTTCATTTCGGAAACAATTATACTAAGTTAAAATCGCATAACAATTAAACATAATCTATGTAACAGACATCTTTCATGCATTATTATTAGTAGAAAAATTAATTAAGAGTAGGATTGAAGCCATATGATATCAGTTATTGGATGTTGAGAAAACTTTGCAGCAGGATATACTTGGCATAAGGTCAGCCAGATTGGACGAATCTAAAAGACTAATGGTTATGCCAGGTGGTAACGACCAGACATTATCTTCACGTCGTCACTATATTTCGGCAAATATTACACGAAGTCCACCACCACCAAGATGCCTAACCAATGGAAAAACAATGATCGTCCCATTAAATTCCGGAAAAGGTTCATTCCGACTATAAATAAAGAAAAAAATTAATCTATTTTAATATCCCGAATATTACCCTGGCCAAAATTTCTGGTGTCTTTCATGAAATACAATTTAGCTGTGATTGCTTAACCAATTCATTTTTAAAATAGATCCATCTATAAAAATGCGATATTTCATGCAATTTATTTTCCGTAAAAAGGAAACGGAATGAAATCGGAAAGGTCGCATGCAGCCAAGCATTAATCATTGTGGAAGGGATGCTAATAGCATTCATTAGAATGATTTAAGAAATTTTTTGTAATTAATGTGAGAGATCTGCTTCATTCTATTTCTTCACCTTCATCAAAATTTTTTAGAAATTAGAAAATTCAAAGAATTGTGTCTATTTGACTGGAAAATGGTTAACTTCCTTTTAACTTAACAATGAACAAATAGTGAACAGTTTCTTTTGTATCTATACTAAGGACATAAAAGTATGAGCAAAGATGCAAAGTTTTATCAATCGATTATCGCATTTTCCATTTTCCCTTTACCTTTTCTCTTCTTTCCTTTTCATTTCTCATTTTTTGAGTAAAATATCTTATTGATTTATATCTTGGATATTAAGAAGAAAAATCCACTGAGAGATGCAAAAGATTCTTTAGGCTATAACAGTGATTGAGAAGATGGAAATGGTTTTTGGTTCAGCTTTTGAAGTACTTATCAGACTTTAAAATCTGTAATAGAGCCAATACTGGATTTTGTTTTCGAATCATTTTTATTCGTAAGATTTTCAGGACGCGCACTATTTCCACCATTGCTCGCTTCACCTGACAACAGAGGTACATCATTCGAGAATGATATCACTAAAGGTTGCAGCACGATAGTGGAAGACAATGAAAATACGACGACATCCTTAAAGCTGGATAAATCTGATGCCGATTTCATTTCTATTGATCGAGTTTGTTCATCGAGAATATTTTAACATCGTGAAAAATCATTGATTTAAACCAATAGACAATTTTACTTTTGATTTCAGACTATCGCTTCATATATAGAACCAAGACAGCAAAAACTTCAGCAATGTAAATGCGGTATTTCGATACAAGATAAAGCACCCAAATTTGAGGTAACACTTGACCTACTAACTTTCACTTGAAAACTATTGATTACTGTCATTCATTATAATTTTTTTTACTATTTGGCCTGGTTTCAGTTACCAACTCCAAGTTATGCACCACCACCATTACCTATACTTTTAGCTCATTCACCATGGCGTAAGTTTTATATCACTTCTCTATTCCTTCATTTATTTTATTTTTTATTTATTTAAGCATTCCCGTGCATCTTCTGCTAATTTACTGACTTGTTCAGTAACTTGCTCAGATGAAGCTATTTCTCAATGATTCGATAGAGGAAGAGCTGATAATGTTTTTTTTTTAAATCGTTCATTTCTTGACCAAACCACTGAGCGTAATTTTCTCTTCTTTGGGACACAAAAGATAGACAATCATTAACAAATTTTTTTTTTTTGCTAATTCCATTTAAATCACACTTAAAACAAAATAACCAAGTCAGAAAATCTCGGAAAAGAATCGAAACAGTGTTCAATAATTTTAGTTAATCGACGAAAAGAGCTATTAGCGATTACTAAAACTGACAACAACAGTGTCAGTAATAGTAATGATGTGAAAGTGAAGACAAGTTCAAGCAGCAATTCAATGAACTCTCTTGGCAGGTATGTTTTTAAAGCAAAATAAGTAATGATAAGCCAAACTATAACAACTGTTTTAAGATCAAGCATATTGCAGCCCACAAGATTCATCGTTCAACACAGAATCACCGCTGGATACAAGTGCTTCTATTAGTGATAGTTTTTGTGTAACTAGTGAAGAGGAAATGAACTTACCTGGAAAAGGACGAGTTTACTTTCTTGAAAAAGGTAAGTTTACAAAACTTTAACAATGTTATGCATCTGCACCAATTTAATGCTATGATATCAAAACAAGCTATCAAAGTTTATTTAATTAGTTTTAATCTTTCAATTACTATTAAATATTATGCTTAAAGTATGGCTTCATTTCATATTTAAATAAAGAATTATTGGGAAAAAACAGAATTTTGATAGACGGATTTGGATGAAATGTAAAATGCAAATTTCAAAATATTTCAGGAGTACAGCAGCGAACTGAATTAGAAATTTATGAATATTCTCAAGAATTCGACTGCTCAATACCGGAATCCGATTTACAGCAGAAATTTATTCTTCATCAGTAGGTTATTAAAATTATTCGTTTAATTATTTTAATGTAAAAATGTTAAAGTGAAGAAAATCATAGGACGAAATTCATTTCAAACATTTTCTTCTAAAAAAGATAATAATATCCAGTAAAGTATTTGATGAAAATATATGAAATATTAAAGATGTTTGAATTACAATCGTCTGCAGATATTTTGCCAGCCGAATTAATCAGTTGGTTTGTAGGATAGATGAAGAGTCCGAACAAACTGCAAATATAAAAACATCTGATATGGTGATAAGTCAAACGCTTGATTCAATTAAATCAATCATGCTGCATTCAGATCAAAAAGATTCCCAGCACAACATTATCATTCCTCATTCTGTTTCTCAACAGGTGAAATTTTGAGCTTTAACCTTTTCTTGACGAAATTTATTTTTTTTTCTGAAATTAAGGGACGAAACTTTAAATTTTCAAATTTCTAGATTCAAATTTAAAAAAGATTTAAATGATCCTGCGAAAAGCTTTTTTCTTTTATTTGTTCCCAGTGACTCATTTGATTTTGAGTAAAATTTTAGTTTGAATTGCTGAATTACTGTGAATGTCCATGATGAAACGAATTGATGCTGTGTTGATCTCAACGTATTCTTAAGCAGTGAAGTTGTTTATTTGAAGTGTAATGTTTGAATGAAAGTTATTCGGAAATGAAACTGATGTTGAAATTACACACCAAATGCATTTCATAAGAAATGAAATCCAAAAATTTATGGATCAGTGAAAGAAATGAATCAGCGAATTACTTAAGAAAAACCTTCTGAGAGAAATGAATTAATCAAAGTTTTTTAAGGAATAAATTTTACTTACTTATCAAAAAAATTGATGAGGATTGTGTTAATTAAGACTTAGCGCGCATTACCATTGTAATATTTGGATAAAATTCAATGAAAATGAAATGAAATAAACGATGCATTTCCCATCATACTTAAAACAGATATTGCAATAACAGCATATCACTCAGTTAATTCCGCGATTCGGGAAACCACTGATTTAAATTCAGGTTTGCTGGTTATCAAAATTTCTTTAGATATTTAGATTTTTAGGATTGAACTGACTTTCAGATTATCATAATTGGCAGACTTTGGCCTGGAATAACTTTTGATAATTATTTTGTAGTTTGACGGATATGTTAAATGTTGATTACATGCAAGAAGTTGTTTAAACTAATACTTGAGCAATAGAATTTGATCATCTGACACGCAAGCCTAAACGATAAAATTAGGCATGAGAAGTACTATTGCAACCTAACAAATGATAATTTCTCTGGATCAGTTTTTAACCTGAGAAATCTAAAAGGCGCAATTGTCCATTTATTATTCTGCGCAAGACAAAAGAATATATGATTATGAATGCATGGCTCCAAAAGCAACAATTATGTATCGAAATGGAAAAAAAAGAAGAAATAAGCTTTAATTAAGTTTTTAAATAATGCACAAATAAGATCCATCAAATGCTATGTGACATTAACTGATCTCTTTTTTTAATAAAGTCATATTGCACCTAACATATTTGTACCCAAATGTATATGCGCATAGTGAAATTAAACAAAATTATACAGTAGATTAAATATACAATACATTGTACCAAATTTCAGCATTGTATTTTCTGTAAATAGATCAATGTTATAGTTAGAATTGAATTACTAATTCAGTCCATACATCGTTTCTTTATTTCGAATCTTTCACTATTATAATAGTCAAATTATTAATACGTCAATTCCTTTCACTGAAATTTTAAAATTATTTAAAAACTCTTTTCTGATTAATTCTATTGCAGATATGAAATTCTAATTTTGTATCATTCATAAAATTCCAATTTTTTGCACAAAGCAAATTGTTCATACTTTAGTTTGTTCTGGTTGTTGAATAAGTAAATTGAATGAATATTTTTTTTTCTTTGAAAAGTTATTTGTATTCCATTTTTTAGAAGTTGAAAATGAATATTTTCTTGCAAAATGTTTTTGTTGTTGAACAAAGTATTAGAGTAAATTAGTACTTAGAACAGTGCTAATTAATGCCTAAAATAAGGCTAATACCAGCATTTAAAACTATTGATCAATTGTATAAAACGTCCTTTAATAAAATTTCATTGTTTTCATATCATTGACGAAATGAAGTTTTTGAGAAATGACAATATTTGCTTGTAAAGCTAGTGCAGTAAGTAAGTTTTGGCTCTACGTTGTATGCATGCGTATGTATTTATATAATTGTTTATGTGTGTATTTGAAGAATCTCGGAAATGTTGCAATCAAATTACTTCTCTAAAACCATAGTTCCAATCTAGTACCCTCATTTTAATATTGGAGGAGAAGGATAAGTTAGTCTGATAGCTTCGTCGACCCTCAATTACTTACGTATCCTGTGGGATTTAAAAGTGTGACCGGTTGGATTGTTTGCTTCTGTGCAAGTCAATATTATGCTGCTTTTTGCTGCAAGTAGGCTTATCGAGAAAAAATTAAATCTTTGAAAACAGCAAAACAGCTTATTAGAGGCAGTCTTTTAAAAATGATTAAATGAGAAGCAAAAAAATAAATTTTTAACTTTATTTAAGAACATTTAGGAGTGTAACGAAATGACATTTTAAAGTCAATTTTATTCGGCTGTCCATATTTGTATCTATCAAAAAGTAAGCCTCTATGAAGTCAGAAAAAATGAAAAAGACTCACTTGTCTGGTCCTCTTCTTCTTTTACTCCATTGAAATGTGGCAATTTCTTGTCCGTTCTAATCTAACTATCAAATTCTCCCAAGTTCTTTTAATCAATTCAAAATTCTCTATTTTATTTAGCATTTTTTAGTAGATTTTTCAAAAAACTTCCATATCGAAATTTTACGAATTTTATTCTGCCAATTCATTTAGTATAAAATATTTGCACAGATGGAATAATAGCATTATTCGGAACTGTTATTAATCATCATCATGAGCATTCAACTTTTCTGTAAATTTCTTTTAAAAATTTAAATTTCTTTTAAAAATTTCCTCACCAATTGCATCATTTGATTAATAAACAGAGATTGCTGAGAATGAATACAGAAAGCTGGTATAAATTTAATAAGTAATGATTAAATGCAGAGAGGAATGTTCTTGAAGATTTAATTTTTCCATTTTGACTTTACATCGTTTTGATCTTTTTCAATTTATATTGCTCTAGCTATGAATAATTTTGATGGATCATTCGTGAGAGTAAATATACTTGGTTTGGCTTAGGTTCTTATCAATTAACAGCAATCATTTTGATATCTGCTACAATCATTATCAGTTCTTAGTAATAACAAGTGGTAAAAAATGTCTTTACAGTAAAGTACATTTTATTAAACATGAATAAAGTCATTTTTTTTTTTTTGAAATTTGAGAAGCGCAAAGAGAAAAAATAAATAAAATTTTCCTTTCTTTCTTCTTCTGAATTTTGAAGAAAATTTTTCTTTTTTATCCAGAAAACAAACAAAGTGCCTTAGCCAAGCACTTAGCATTTCTTCATTCTTCAACCAATCAGCAATGGTATTCCCTTTCCCTATCTTTCAAAATGTAATTCCACTTTCAAATATTTGTAAAAAACTTTTCCTCTAATATGTTTATCTCAAATTCTTTGCTTGTTAAGCCAATTTAAAAGATCCTGATCATGAGTAGGGAATTTCTCAGGATAAATTGGAAAATTTTTCCGGATTTATGATACAAAAATCTATGATAATGCTTAAATCATGCAAAAAATTGATAAAAGTTTTCTGCTATGCAATAGCAAAGGAAACACGGACGAGTTAATGATCGTAGCATTGATTTAAGCCATATTCACTCAATGAGAACGAATGCCATTTCTTCTTAAATTTTCTCATAAAAAAATTTTGCAATAAAATCCAAAAATTTGAGCCTTTCACAGAAAAAGCATAAAGTCAAATAAAGCAGAGAAAAATGCTATCAGTAAGAGAAAGAGAATTGTTTTTTAAAAATTCTCAGCAAGTTTTTTCTTGTTTTTTTTGAATGACATATGAAACGCTTATTTTTCCAAAGATCTAAAAAAGAAAGAAAAAAGAATTGAAAACAACAAACTTGTGCTTTTTGAAGAACTTAGGATAGTCACTGACTTTTTGTTCAAAGATTAAGAAAAACTTTTTTTAATTGAAACAAATTCTGAAATTGCGAAGCATATATTCTTGTTTTCTATTACTTGATGAATTCGCTTGAGTGATTTTAATGTAATTTGCCACTGCTTTCTGACCAATAAGATAATAGAGCAGCGTTTTTGGAATTAACTGGTTAAACAATGTGAAATCACTTAGTAAACAAGAAGAAAAAAAATTGAAAACTTTCTTTTATTCTCAAACTCATCCTATCTGTCACTTTTTTTTGAAACAGCGATCAGTCATTCTTGTTTTCATTCTTTTTCCCTTTGCTTAGGTTCGCTGTTTAATAAATTTGTAACATTTTTTTAGCAAACTACAACTAGTGCTACTTTTTTTTAAAGTTAATTCTTCATTTGTATTAATTTACAGTTTAAATTTATCATAGTTACTTATTTAAAAAAAAAACTTTTTTTATTACTTAATATTAGTAATAATTTTAAGTATGTTGGCATTATAAAGTCTGGTGAAAAGTATTTATGATAGATGTATTGGATTAATTTACCTATATGATGAATAGTTTTACTGGGATTTAATAAGACAAGATAAGCTGGAATACCTGGTAGAGAAATAAAATTGATCTGCAACGATTTAGTTCAAAATTGTTTCATATAATTGTCTCATATCGATTATCATTATTTGTTAAGTTTATTGCTAGTTCGAATGTACATCGGTATCAAAGATATACAATATTGCAAATGTCATCCACAAATTTTTTAGTCTTCTGAATCTTTGCACAGTGACCGCGGTCACTTGCACTGGAAAAAGTGGCATTTGATCTCTATGGTCAACAATTAGCCTGAAGCGCTTTTATGATGCAGAGCGCATCGAGCATAGCGTTTCTCTTAAAATGCTAATCTTCCCGGAATCATTAACAGCGCGGTATAAAATTATTCATCCCGCTGCAGCACTACTGTTTATTTTAATTATGACATTAGCAGTAACTGATATTTCATGGGCCAGAAAGCAGGAAAGAAAATCTTGGTGAGCATTTTGAAATATGAGTGCATGCATGAAAGCATTGGACAAGGAGTACTTAGAAATAATACATTCATTTAAGTCTTAACATTTCTGGAAGATCAGTAACTGTCAGGAATGACCATAAAACAAATTAATTTTCTTCTTATTCGTCAGTAAACGAACGGCCTTCAATAGACACACAACAAATTATCGCTCCTGGCGGGAACAGATGACCGTTTGTGAATTACTTGATAACTATAATCCTGCCGTGCGACCTTCCGGAACAGCGTATACTAATGAGCAAAGTAAGTTGTTTGTATTTAAAGTACTATATTCATTAAACTTTTCATGACTGTTGCTGTTTTTGAAATTTCGAAATATTTTTAGGAAAAATCAAATTTGAATTTCAGAAGGGCCAGTTATTGTATGGACGAGCTTGGAAATTCGTTCTATTGGCGCAATTAGTGAACGAAATATGGTAAAAATTCAAATTGATTAAAATGCTTAAATTTAAAAACTTACAAATATTTCGGGATTATAATATGAGCATTTTTGAAAGCTTTTTTTTTTTTTTTTAAAAATCAATCTATGCATGACGCATATATTCCAAGATATTTATAAGTTTTTAATTTTTCTTTATGAGCGATGATCTGTGCACTATTTCGTGTCTTTTTACCTTTCAAGCATATTAGCATCCAACTAATTTCACAGGAATTTGTTGCACAATTTCGTTTTCAACAAGAATGGTTTGATGAACGTCTTCGATACACAGATCATAGTGATTTAAGTAACTATAATTTTATCCATGTTGCCCGTGATCAGGTGCTCTGGATTCCAGATACGTTTTTTCAAAATGAACGCAATGGATGGTACCATATGTTAGATCAGGTCAATCGATTCGATCTACTTTCTCCTTATTCCTATCTTTATGCTATCTTTTCTAATTCAAAAACAAATAGTCTCATGCTATTTCACCTAATCATGCCATTAATTGAAAAATTTAAGAAATGATATTTTCCAGGAGAATAAATTTATCAAAGTGCGTTCTGATGGAAAGGTTATTTACAATCGCAGGTTATTATATAATTTTTCAAAAGACTCAAATGTATCTATTTCTCGTATTAAAGTTCTTCCTATCTGTTAATTGAAATTATTTCAAAAATGCAAATGAATAAATTATAGATTAACGTTGATACTGGCATGTCAAATGAATTTGATTCGATATCCAATGGATGTTCAAGAGTGCCTTATCGATTTTGCTAGTTGTAAGTAATCTAATTAACAAAGAAAACATACTAATTATTAATTTGCTCGTCTTATATTTCCGCCTGATCTTATCAATTCACTAGGCTGCAAAAAATATTTATAGATGCTTATACAATAAGTGATATAGTCTACAAATGGGATCGTATAGCAATAACAATTGATAAGGATGCTAATAATGCTCTGCCAAATTTCCGGATTAGTGCCTTCGAAAATAAATCTTGTGATAGCACCACAAATACAGGTTATTCATAATTCCTTTAAGTATGTTCTTGACATATCTGTAAATAAACTCAAAATTTCAGAATAGTACTTTACTTTAAACTAAAATTTTTATTAACCTAATATAGTATTTCATCATTTACAATTTTATTAGCATCTCCATAAGAATTTCTTGCTTCTTTGTCTTTAATAATTATTATTTGTCTAATTAACAGTTGCCCAAATAGCTTACATAAGAATAAAATAATAATTATTTTTCAAAAGATCCATTGAAGAAAGATTAATTATAGCCAAGTTAATTACAAAGTATCGAAATCAATTTTAGGGACGTATAGCTGTCTTCGAGTGAAGCTTAGGCTCAGTCGTGTTTTTTCATTCTTTCTAATAGAACTTTACATTCCATCAACAATGTTGGTCGGAATATCCTGGATATCATATTGGATTGACTGGAAAAGTACCGCTGCACGTGTACCTCTTGCAATTGTTACACTACTGACCATGATTACTCAATCACATGGTCAGTTTAATCATCTTTCATTCATTACCTGGCACATACAAAGTTTGCAGTTCAGAAGTTTTAATGTGAACAGAGTGGCTGAGCAAAATTATAATATTGTTAGATAGAAATAAAAGTAGTTCTTCCCATTTGAAATGCTGGGTAGCAAAATAAATTAATTAGTGATTGATCGATTAATTAAGTCGCAAATAAAATGATTGCCAGCAATGGTTTAGTACTCAAAATTCATAATAGTACTTTACTTTAAATTAGCATTTTTCATACATCAAAAACTAGCTAGGATTATATTGCACTAGGCTCACTATTTCTTCAAAAATATCTTGATTAACTAAACAAAAACAAGCTACATTGATTTGACTATTACTTTAAAGCTCAAAGTCAGAATCATTTAATCAAGGATTTTTCTTCTATATTTATTCCATCTACTAGTTACATATTTTCTCACACTATCTGTTTGAAAAAATATAAGACTACACAAAAATTTTTGTATTTTTAAGTGTTCTCTGCAATGAATTTACATTTATTTGATGAAAAGAAAAAAATTTGTTTTTTTTAAATGATATTTTTTTGCAGCAGGCAGAATAATTTCGGACATATTGAATTATTTACTCGATTAGTCTAACTCTACATGCCTATTTTAATGATAGCTAGTTAGGCATGAAGCTTTTTTGCAAACTATTTAAACGTCTCCAGCAATGACAACAACAAAATTCACTTTAAGTAGACAACAGCAAAATCCACTTTAAGTAAAAATTTAATTAAATTATGTTGACAAATCTAATTTGCTAGAGGAGTTCATGACTTTAAACAAAATTCCTTTATCACCGTATCGATTTCAACAACAGCATAGCTTAAGGCATTAATTTAGTAATTTTGTTTTGGTTATTTCAAAATAACTAAATGATATTACATTAAACGTTCTGTTTCATTAAGAGAGAAATATAATTAATGAATCAAGGCATTACATCTGTTAAGAAATTTTATGTCAAATCTTTTATGATATAGTGTTTACAGTGAAAAAATTAACAAACCAGAGAAATAAATGAAGTCCTCTACTTATTTAAGCGCACACAAAAGCTTTTAATTAATTAATTTGAAATATAATCACAAACATTTGAAAATGTACCAAATTTGACATTTAAACAAAATGAAGATATAATGCCTTGATTTTAAACAAAAAGTATTAAAAAAAAGAAAAACAGTCATTATTACATCCTTTTTCAGCAGTTAATTCAAATCTACCACCAGTGAGTTACACTAAGGCTATCGATATATGGATCGGAGCTTGTGTTGGTTGGTTTTCTAATTGCCTATTCTTTTTAGTTTTTTCATTTCAAATCGATAAAGCAATCCGAAATTGATTTTGATGAAATTTCAGTATTTATATTTGCATCATTGATCGAATATGCAGTTGTGAATTATGTGGGAATTTTCGATGGACATCGGTATTAAATTAATATCATTTAAAATAAATATTGTAAGATATCATTTTTTCTGTCTGTTATCTAAAACAGAAAAAATTGCAATGATTTTTTTCACCCTGTATATTTTAGGATATTTTTGTCTCAGAAAATTTCTTTATTGTTTTTTCTTTCTTTTATGATGAAGATTGCAGTGGAAATTCTTTTGAAGATAAAAGTGACGAACCAGAATTTTTCTTTAAAATTTAAGTAAAAAAAAAACAATAAAATATCTTGAAATTAGTAAAAAAACTGTCTCTTTTAAGAAATAAAAAAGATATTTCTATTTCGTTTCTAGTTTTCTTCTCTCTTTTAATGCTCTATTCGATCTTTTGAGAGAATTTGATTAATTTTAATATTAATAAGACTTGATTAATTTTTAAATTTGAATAGTATGATGAGCAAAAAATGATGGCATCAGAAGATGAAGTAACACCGGATTTTAATTAAAACAAGATGTCCTTTTTTCAAAATGTCCCTAACATTGCTCAATATTAAATTACCACTATCTATCAATATTTAAAATCTTTGCGATCATTCATCGCTAAATCGGTCGGGAATGTTTTGAATATTTTGAATTTAATTTAATTTAACATCTTTCAGAAAAATGCAACGAATAACATCCAATCAAACACGTCTCACTGATGCTATCGAAAATGGCCTTTTGTTCAATTCAACCAAATATGTTGCTATGCCGCCAACATCACGTTTAAACAGTCCTGAAAGGAAGGTTATAATATCTTCTTAAGCATTCATCAATTCCTCAACAAATAGCAAATAAACATCACAATTATCCGATTACTAATAAAAAAAAAAAAATCCCTTTTCTCATTTAATTCTTTTCATTGTTAACAACGAATACTTTATTTTAAATTGATGAAAAAGAGAACATACATTTTTAGAGCTTATTACGACATAGACGAAAACAATATTCCGAAAAAATGACAAATGAATTGTTTGATTTAAATTCATCATCATATATAATGCAACCGGATCCTGTCTGGACATTTCAGGTTTGTTTCGCATTTATTCTTGTTTATTTTCGAGCAAAGTTTTTGCAAAGAAGTTGAAATTGAAATTTTGATTCTAATTTTTTGAAAAATAAGCAAAAAGTAAATGTTACATGGAGTTTCAAAAAACCTCCAATAAAACAGAATCATTTTTTTTTTAAGGACGTATCTGATCTGATTTATAATGGACAAAGGAAACGAATTAAATTAATCAGATGGTGCTGTTTGTTATCTTCACGTGAACGAGCAGAACGAATTGATGTAATGTCCAGGTGCAACGCTTTATTTATTTAATGAAATTTTCAAAGTTAATTTTTTAACTTATAGTGAAGGAAATGATTGATAGTAGTAGTAGAAGGTAAGCAATGTATTGATAGTAATGGGTGATAGTATTCTAATATCGATCGTATTTGTATTGTCCCGAACATTTCCAGTGAACTATTAGTTTGATGTATTTGCATAATAAATAATTGTTAGTGTTCAAAATCTTTAAAATGTGACGCATTCTTTTCAGATTCGAATTTTAGCTTTTTTTATTTCAGGCTAATTTTTCCTGCGGCATTCCTTCTATTCAATTTTGCATATTGGAGCATATATTTGGGTGAAATGGAAGATTAAAGAAGTGCATGCAGATGTCGCTAATGCAAATTTAGATTTGACTGAAAATTTTTACAAGTTAAATGAAACATTCAAATGTTAAACGAATTTAATTACAGCGTTTTCACACGTAAAAATCTCATCTTAATAAAAATAATAGGAAGATGCACAGTGAGTGACACAAATGCGCACTGAGCAGAATTCCGCACAAATTTTTCAAGGAAATCCAGGGATAATAGCAATTTTAATTCATTTACAATGGAGAAACTCTATGCATAAATTGTAATTTTACGTTAAACTTGAAAGCTTGTATTTTTCAATTATTTTTAACAAATGACAAGCTTCTCAAGCTCTGAATTCAATTGCCATAAATATAAGATTTAGTCGTTTTAAATTTTATTCAAAAAAAGTTAAATTTTGAGACATATTGTGTCATGTTAAAATGAATGAACATTTGAACACTAATTGAAATGCAATGTTTATTTGTGATGAGTTCAACTGATCCGATTGATCAATATTTGATCACTTTAAACTAGAAAGATTATCTGTGAGCGTAAATTGAAAAAGAAACCTGATTTAAAAGAGTATAAAAATGATCTAATGAACTTCCTTTTGTTAATCAACAAAAGATCTTTGAAAATGATTCATTCTTCAGAATGAATGGTGAAATTCCCATTTTCAGTAGCTCTGTCATAGCAACAGAAGTGACGAATCAATAAAACTTGTTTTCCAATTTATTTTATAATGTTTATAGAGTATCTCTTGTTATCTGTTTTGAGAAATCTATCCATTTTAGATTTTAAAATTTACTTTTATTTATATTGTTGCGAAGAAATCTGAAAAGTCCTACATGCGTGCTATTCAACGAATTTATGTTTTCACAACTGCTTCTTTTAAATCAACTTGACAAACTAGCTTTCATTCGAATGAGCAAACAACTGTGACAACTGTTCATGACATGCTATATGCATAAATAATGGGAACTGATCAGAAACTGGTCAGCGCAAGTAAGCCTTTGATGTAAATGTTTTTTCGCATTATCAGATTTTTCAAATAAAGATAAAAATATCTGAGAAGTGCGCTAAACAATGAACCTTTTTTGGTCAGTAATAAGCTCTTTTGTTATCATATGAACGTAAAATGCTCAAAGTTTTAATTAAAAGATTTTTTTGATACTCAGACAGCGACATGACACGATGATTTAATTCATTAATTAGACATTCAGTTTTTTTCACGTACGATATTGTTAATGCCATTTGGTTATGGAACTAACTTCGATTATTAGAATGTTTTCAGTTTCAGTTACTTTTGAAAAAGTGACCCTGAAAGCCGTCACAACAAAGAGTGTTTATTTGTTGTATGAAAAGTGTTAATGAATGTTTATTTGTTGTATAAAATTATGTGACAGATCACCTGATATTTGAAGACAGTTATCATCTGATATTCTCAAACTATTTATTAATCAATCAATCAACTAATTTTTTAATGATTTCTCGGAAATTGCAGTTTTTGCCGTTTATAAAAAAAGATCAAAAAAAAAAATTCAAACATTTGACTTTTTTATAATGCGCAGCAAACTTCTAAGACAATTGAAAATTGTCTCTGCTCAGTAATTGCTAAATATATTTATGTTGATAAATAGCAATTTGTTCAGTAATTAAAATTTTATAAAAAATTGTTAGTGAAAAAATTTTTCTAATGAAAAAAAAGAACAATAATCCAATAAAAACTTTTTATTGCTATAAAAATTATTAATCAAAAATTTTCCGTTTGAAAATCAAATTTGCTTTAACTACAACAATTTAATTAATTCATTTTTTTTACAAATATTTCAAAGTTTTGTCAGTTGCAGTTTTTGCTCTTTGCTTGCTTATAATGAGCGATCCGTGCACGGAAAAAGTTTAAATAAATTTGAAAAAATTCGTAGTAGTCATTGAAATGAAGAGATTTATCATGAAATATTTTACATATGAAAAAAAAATGCTTCATTAATTTGGCTGAAGCATAAATACCTGTTACAGTTGCATTCATTCAAAAGAAACGAAAATGTTGACAATCATACTGAGTCATCCTCTCTTCGTCGTCAATTTTTTTCTCAAAATTTCTTCTTTAACTCCCCGATCGAATAGAATCATTAGTTTACAATAGCTGAATTTTTTTTTGCTATTTTTTTAAACTTTTACAATCGCAATCTATGAAGCAGTAGATTTTCGTAATATTTTTCAAATGATAGATTAATGAAAGTTGATGATGGTTATAATCAGAGTATTATTGACAATTTCAAAATCATTAATGTACTTTTAAAAAGTTCTTAATTTGTAAAAATTTCTACGACATAATTCTGCAAAATCATCATGCTTTGCTGCAAATGCAAAAAAGTTTTCATTCGATTGAAATAAATATAAAGATTTGTTTAATATTTGTAAGACCATTCGTTGTCATTTAAACAAAAGCTTATTTATGCCTTATCAATGAGACAACGGAGAAAAAAATATAACGTTATAATAGCTTGTTTTTCATCAAATTAGAAATGACAGTTGGAAAAATCCCATTTGCTCTTCTTCTTGTATGAACTATAACTTTGCCATTGCATCTATTTCTTTCTCATCAAATTTATGTTAACAACAAAGTTTAATTGAATGATGATGATGATGAAAAAATGGCTGTGAAATGTATTCGATTACTAATTTCTTCACAAAATTTTTAGTGCATAATCATATCACATTGCGCATTTCACTTTAATGTGAAAAATTCAGAAGTTTCATACTGAAACTGGAAGATCGAATTGACAGAACATGTAAAATAACTTGCAGGTTTAATTTTTAAGAAGAGAATTATTAAATTAAGTGTAGAAAAAAGAAATGGTGAAAGGATTAATCAGTGAGGAGAGCAAAGCATCAAGTATTATTAATTTCATCCAGTTTGAATTTGATGCTTAATTTGATTTCGAGAAACTTGATTTTTTACCCTTAAGGAATTCAAGGAATTTCGAGGCTGCGTGATTAAATTGATTACAAGTAGCTCTTGGACTTAAGAAAATCGACTTTGTTATGCTTTAATTATCAGTAGTTTGCTACTTGCTAACTATTCAAGTTTATTTTTTCCTTTGTTTGTGTTAGTAGCAAAATTGTCATTGAATTTGTTGTTATTCTTGTAATCTTTATTCTTCGAAAAGAATTTAAAACAGTAGCATGAATTTTTTTAGCTTTTAACGATCATCTGTTTTTGTAAAATAGCGGCAGTATCAAAAAAATAAGTCATTCGAATTTCTTTTTTCTCATTTCGAAAAATTAAACTGTTTACTTTCAGTTTTATTTCCCAGTTTCTACTTACTTCAATGATGCTGGATTACTGTAAGGTATCATAAATTTCAATATCATCAGAAGCAATAATAACAATGAAATAACATTAACTCAAATGCTATTAAACCAAAATTAAAGTGACAGTAAAAAAGGAAGAAATGGATGAAATAAACGGCATAATAATTACAACAATTTATGAAACTGCATTACCTTAATTACTTTCTCTTTCTCTCATTTCTTTGAACGAATCAAATATACTTAGCGTTTATTGTTATGAGATCTTTTTTTGATTTTTCCAGTTTTTTTTTTGATTCAATTCGCCATTTTAAAGGGAAAAAATGTAAAAATCAGAAAATATTCAGCGTAAAATTTATCTTTTTCAAATCTGTTAAAATTTTTGCTGAAATATCAGATCTCTTTAAAATTAAGGCATTAACTAGTAAATGAGTAAGAAAAACAGAGCTTACACTGGTTCGATCCATTCATTCAATTTCCTGACATAGATTGATTGCTCTTTTGAATTAAAAACTAAGTTTTCAAGCAACTTATTGTCCATTAACTTTCACATTTTTATATCTTTTGTTTTGATTCCGATCAGATCATCTTGTCACATTAGTGTAGCACAAAGCGGAGAACGATGAAAGATATAGCATTCTTATTTTTTCTTACATAAAAGTTATCCGCTTATAAAATAAATCTGGATTTCATTAATTAGGTTAATTGCTCGAGTATGTACTTGTACCCACCAATAAGATAGAAGAAACAAAAAAATATATACGACTTATCCGGAAAGTTTGAAAAATAAGAAATGATGTGTACCGGGGTGTGCTGATAACAAGACAATATTGTACTGTACTTCCATGTCTTAGCATTTAAAAAAGTGGGTAAATTTTGTTAATAATACTAACATTTAGCAAATGATGGTGACACAATGGAAGACAATCTCCGTTCCTGGTATCTCTTGAAGTATTGTATCACACTATTGCTTGATAAGTTTGTTATCACAGGGTTAGCTTGATATTGAAACGGTCCTGATGAAAGTAAGATACGATTTGGTCACATAATCAATTCAATAAAAGAAAAACTGAATAGTTGGATTGGTGGTCTAATAACAAACAAATTGAGGTGCAACCTGTCGAAATCATATTTTTTCTATCTTTAATTAGAATTAAGTGCTCAACTCATGATATGTCATTTATCTTAGCGTTAATGATACTATCAACTGATAGTGAAAAATATTTTCATCATAGAACAGCACCATTGAAAGGTACTGTTTTTATCTATATTGTTTCAAGTGTGAATTTCACAAACTTCATTAAATCTTTATGTAGTCTTCAATTAAACAAACTGGTTATTTTTTAAACAAATTCATTTCCTCTGTTTTGAAGTTAATTTTTATTATTTCTTGTTTCTTCTTGTTCCTAATTTTTCTTACTTTATTTTTTTACAATTTAAATATTTATTGTTCTCTTTCATCTTTTTTTTATATGTTGAAGCAACTTTGGGATTTTCCAATAATCAAATATTAAAGCGAGAATTCCGTTTTAATTTTAAAAAATATGTGAAATTTTCAATTTTACAAAATATTAAGTGCAATGAGGAATTAATTTTTAAATGATATTCAAAGTGAAGAATGATGGAAGCATTGGTTATACATTGGTTATGGCTATTTTCAGGAACTAATAGCTTACAATGAATCAATCCTTCATGCAAGTTAAGAAAGCAAATACAATGTGCCAAATGTTGCAAAAAGATAAGAAAATTAACTTCTTGTCAACCAAATTTTTTAATAACTAATTTGACAATTACACTATTGTTAGTGGTCATTTATTGATGTTTGAATTTTAGGAAATATTATCTGTCATCTTTCCAATATAGAATTTTATTCAGAAGATCAGTATACTTTCAGATTCTAAACATAGTTAAAAATGTCAATAACGGCATTTCTTTATATTGGATTGGATCGCTTTATCATTCATTAATCAACTGAAGCATCAAACAGAAAATTTTAGCAGACAAAGTTAATTAACAAATGTCACTGACAAGTCACTGATAAATCAAGAGAGGACAATCAAGCAATTAATTACAAATGCATAGGATGAAATGATGCATGAGACGATGATAAAAGCAGAAGTTAAAAAGGAAGATGAACAATCAAGTTACTTAATTTTGTTGTCCAAAAATAAGAGATGATTTGGTTAAGTGATGGGTATGGGTAAGAAGAAGAAGGTGAGCAAATTCCATTCTGCTCATAATCTATTTTCTGTTACAAATTAAGAAGGTGTAAACAAGCTGCTCTTTCTTTTGATATCTATTAACCGCAAGTAATTTTGCTTCATTTTGTTTCTATGTTTTTCTTGTTTCGTTGTTTAGTTTTTTTTTTGTTTTTTTTTTTAAGAAAGGAAGAAAAAACTATTTATGCTTTTGTCATCTTAATTCTTTGACATAACTTCGACGTTTTTAATTTTCGCATTTTGTCAAAAAAAAATCTGAAAATTTTGAGTTCCGTCACGCATTCTTGTTGTACTATTTTATGCTTTGTATGAATTGTGTTAGTTTTATTTTGAGCAACATTCTTTAATTGATTCCACCATATCTGGATCAAGTTTCGCTGATCGATAAAATTTAATAATTAAATGAAATAGGTGAGATGAGTAAGAAGTTAAATTATATTTACCATTTTGGCCTTTTTTGTCGCAGCATCATGTCAATTTTTTTTATAATGATTTCACTTTATACTTTAATCTATCGCAAGATGAATTTGAGAACAATGGAATACTTTCTGTGTGATAATATCAAGTGCTATTAGCGAAGAACTCTCACAATAAGTGTACCGTATGGGTCAAAAATTCAGCTAATGTTATTTTAAAAAAATTAAAAAGTCTAATAGACAGTAACGATCAAGTTGATTAAAATTAAAAGAAATTTGATAAAGTTAGCAGGAACAAAAAAAAAAAACACATATGACATCATTTTGGAAATTATCAACAATTTTTGCGAACACTTTTGCAGTAGATAAGAAAAAAAAATATTTCTCGGTCCGAAATCGTGAAAATGCAAAATTTCCAACGATTAATGTTTTAAACTTTTTTTTTTGCCCAAAGGCGATACACAGGTCATGTTTGATTGATACTTTGTATTTATCGTTTGAATGAACATCCGGTTTATTTCAACTTTCGAAAACTTACGGAAAGTTTTTTTTCGAAAGGAGTGATTTCGTTTTCCTTTCATTCTTCTTTCTATTCTTTCAAATATTGAATAATTATAATCAGCAGCTACAAGAATGTTTCTTCTGTAATCAAATTTTCCGTAACATTTGTAAATTTCTATTTAATTAAAATAGATTTAAATTGCACCCTTTTACATCATAACTTGTTTTGCTGAAAGCGTACGTATAATAGCAGGATTGAATAAATTATTATTTGGCAATATCATCAGTCAACTATATTTCTCTTTTTCAAAATACGAATATATTGTTATTTTCAACAAAAACTGCTATTGCTAAATTAAATGCGCTTGAAGCTCGATATTTTTAATCAATTTTCTAAAATTTGTTCCACTTCCTTCAAAGTTTGCAAATAACTCTTTGTACAGAAAAAAGACATCTTCAATTGACACATTTAATATTTTATGATTTGGAAATAGTTCATTTCCCATTTGAGACGAAAAAAATATTTCATCTTAAAGCTAAGATACAATAAATAATCAAAAACACCAAGAAGTTAGTTTAATTTTTTTTCAATATATTTCAATAGTATTTGAAAGTTTCAAAAATGATATTGTGAAATGCAAAGATTGTGCATTTCTAGGAGTACAATAATTTATTTCTTAATTCTATATAACTGCAGTTTAAATTCAATATCAACTTGCAAAGTTTTTTTTAAAGGACCTGAGGAAAACAACTCCTGCAAATTGAAAATGATGTGATCCAAGTTTTCGAATCAAAAAGTGATTCGAAATTATTTCAAGGTGAAGTTATAGAGTAAAAGAAAAGGAAGAGTTAAGTGGGGCTGCTATGTTATTATATGATAAATTTGATGAAAAAATCAACTTGATAAATTTAACAAAATATTATTACCTTAGAAAAGAAAGATTCAGTGATGGCGCAATTTATTTGTAGAATGTTCTGCATCCAAAATGAAAGCACATGCAATGCATTTGATCGATTCAAACAGGTTCTGATGAGAGCATTGTTATTTGCCTAATATTAATCCGATATTTCATCTATTCAAAGCAAAAACTTTAATATGCAGTTTGCTCTTTTTTTGGTTCTCATATTTTAAAACGTCCTAAATTAATTTTGCCCGTTTTTTAGTTAATTTTTTTGTATGTCAGTTCTAAAATTTTGGCAATTTAAAATGTGACTGAACAAAACGTTCGTTCAGTGTTGCTGAGAAAATGGAAATTCTGGATGACAATAATTTCTATTTTTTGATAAATTCTCAAATAATTTCTGTTTGATTAATTCTCGCATACAATTTCTCACTAACATTCATTAATTTTGAAGTCAAAAAAAGAATCCGTACTATCCTGTTTGTGCAACAATCCGCTCTGCTACGGTTACGAATTTCATTTTTAGATTCAATTTCAGAAATCTGATCATCACAGGGTGAATTGAATTGTACGAAATCACTGTTTCCAATCATTTAATAATGATACTTTTAATTTCATTACTAATAAATTCTGCTAAAATTCTAATAAACAACAAGATAATAGTTTGCTAGAACAACTAGTTATTTTTGACCAGAAAACAAAAATCACCACCAATCTTATTTTCTTAATTTTACTTAACTGCCCTTTCCGATCCTGAATTGATGTGATTATATTGCAATTCGTGTCAGAATACAATATATTCACATATTTTACCAATTACTTTAAAGTAGATTGTATTTGTGCTTTTTATTATGTTCAAAATAGGAATTCCGTAATTCTTAGCTTCCACTCCATAAATTTTATTCCAAGATTTGTGGAGTATCGCGGGCGAAAATAATGTTCGGTAGTTTAATTCACGGAAGCTATGCTATCACTGATAAGCATTGCCGAATGATACTGGAGAGAAATTCATAAACTGAGAATACTGCATACAGTAATTACTGTGTAACTTTTATACATTTTAACTGCCCGAATTTATCAAATTTATTTTTTTAAGCAGCGAGTCAGTGAGCCAAACGTTGTAGACGAAAGTTCTATTAAATATAGGCTAATGATTGAGATCATACTAACATGTATGGATTAAATAGACTGTCAGCTAGAATATCCTGATATCTCAACCTTAGGAAACAAGTGGCTATTACTACAATGGGAACATAAAATTCTTGGAAGATTCAAAATACATAGCAACGCTTTTCTCTTTGATGCTCATTTAGTTGGATAGGCTATCAATTTCAGAATCATAACTCACCTTGATTTCTAAAATTTTCCATGATATCTTTCTTCCATGCAACTTTTCAAGGAAAAAATATTAAACTAACTTCCATTTCCAGAAACAAATAAGTTTCATATCTTGTATGTTTTTCAGAATCATTCTTTCTTCATTTTTTTATTAGAATTTTTTATTAGGATACAATTTCACAAAACCCTAGTGTATAAAATTGTGTGTTAAAAATCCCTATGATATGTTCATTGACCAATACCTTCCCTATTTCGCCATTATATTCTTTTAAGTAATTCCATTTTGCTTATTTAAATATTTTTAAATAAATTCTTGTCCATGCCCAATTTCCTTGCAAATGTATTGACGTTTGATGAAGTTTTTGAAATTTTAATGATTTTAAGGATTTTTAAGGAAAATTTATGTTAAAAGTGTTTGTAATTTATGTTTACTATCTTTTGTCTATTTCAAAAATTAGAAATTTTCGAAAAAAAAACTGTTTCGTTTCTTTGTCCAATGCGTTTGGAGGAGAAAGGAGGAAAACAGGAAATTTTTTCAAATTGAATTATTAATGAGGTTAAAATGTGATTTGGTTCAAAAATCTGTCACAAATAAGTAATTATTCTCATTTCTTTCCAAAAAATGGCAAAATTTTCATCTTTCAAAAACTTTCTGTCAGTCAAATTTGTTTCGAATATTAGTTCAAAAGTAGTAACGAAAAATAGTGAAGCACATTTTAAAACTTGTCACTTGGAAACATTTTACGAATGACGCCTATAATTCTCTGTCCAACTTTAAATTCCATCTTTTAAGTGTAATTTCACTTGCAGCTTAAAGAACAATGATCTTTTCTTTACTGCTGCTGCATACTATCCTATATCATCGTAAAAGAATTGTATGAAAATCCTCGATGTCATTAATGTTTTTAGACGATCTTTACACTAAATCATAAATAATTTTGTAAAAAACTATTAATGAAATTAAATTTGTCAAGATCGATTGCAAGGAATTTTTATTCACATTTAATTGAATGAGACAATTAGTGCTACCGAAAGGTGAGTACTCGGTATTAGATTTTTTAAAATTCCTGAGAAACATGAAAAGAGAAATTTCATTACTTTTATGACTTGCGTACCAGTGTCAAGCGATGAAAATAAAATTATCCTTTCATTCTTTTTTGTTTAATTCCTAGATATATTATAGAAGTGTATATTTGCTTTTATGTCATTAAGAGAGAACTGAGATAGAATTGTGTTAAAATGGATGAGAAGATTAAACGATAACCGTATTGTTATCCATCCTTATGGGTTCATTGTATTTTTGAAATTTTTGAATAACATGAAAAGTTTAATTTGGTCATGTGTATGAAAAATTTAAACAAGCAACTACTGGAACCAGTTTTTCTACCTTTTCCGGAATATTTAGGACTCACTGTTGCTTTTTGTAATGTTTTTCGCCAACGAAACAGATTAATGTCTTCAATTGTCCTTACAGCATTTATCATTTTAAAAATGCTTTGATTCAGTTGGAACTTAATTAACGATAGTACTGTAAATAATAGAAATATATCAGCTATCTTATGAATTACGATTTAAGCTTATCAATTTCTTTGTGATTCTCATTATCCTCATGGATTGATTACTTGGCCCAAAAGCACACGCAGCAATTCTAATTTCCTTTCATTCATTCATTTTAACCTCTTATAGATGCTTAATGTTGAATTTATTACTGTGAAATTGATTTGCATATCGATTGTAATTACTTTGGCAAATTGTATTTTTACTCCCTCTTCATTGCTACTTCAATGTTTCAAAGTTTTATTGCAATGAATTTTTGCAGCACAACTTTTATTTCATCACTTAATTTGCACAATCAAAAGTTCCGAATTGAGTAAGTTCTCAAGTATTTCTCTGAACTTTGACCGTCGAAAAATAAACAAAAACATTGATGATTGGCAGAGTGCTGTTTAATTTCATATTATGTCTCATAACTGTTATCAATGCTGCACCAAAACGACTCCAAGAAGCAGGTATGGCTTTTTAATTGTTACCTTTTTTAATCAATGAGCCAAAATGCGTGCAGTATCGCCGATACCGGACCTATGTCATCGCAATAGTGTTTAAATTGTAGTTTTGTTCATCGGACAATCCACATAGTTTTTAATTAGAAAAAAAAACCGATGCTTTTATGTATTAGGAAATAGCCAAATTTGGAGGTCATTCAGATGGCATTATTTAAACAATAGAAAAAAAATGTGTCATAAAAATCGAATTATGTAATTTTCCGAAAAAAGCAAGGGAATTGAGAACTGCTTCTGCTTTTGTTTTATGTGAATTTCTATTTATGCAAAATTTATGAATGATTTCTAATTTGTCAAAAAGACAATGTTCAGAGTTAAGAAGTGGGAAAATGGAAATAGTCTAAAGTAACTTTTGCAAATGAAATTTCACGAAAAAATGTCATTTTAAGCAATGAAAGCGAGAAATTAATGATTTTTTTTCTTTTTCACTATTTTATTTCCTAATTCATTCTTTACTTGAATAGTTCGAAAATACTTTTTACAAAATTATGGTAGTAAATAAAATTCATTTGTCTTTTCCGTCACTATCGCTTAACAATTCATGATTGCCATCCTAATAAGTTTTAGAATGCCATTTCTTTGAACTGTACATATCTTTAACAAAACCGTACAAAGATATTTTTTTATTTTCTTGAATTCTGCATTTACAAATCACTGAAAAAAAAAAGTAAATTTTAATGATTTGCTAGTTGCGATATAAGCAATGTAACATTTAGAAACACTGAAAATGTTGGGTTTATTTTTATTTATTTTTTTAATAATTTCGTCGATTGCTATTTTTAATCATTTAATATTTTGTTAATGAATTCAACTTGATTCTCAAATCTCATTTCATAAATTTATCAGAATTAATGATGAAAGTTACGATATTTGTATGTCTTGAAAGAATCAAGGTCATTTGAACCAGAAAATAGACTGGTTCCAGTTGAATGAAGATTTACAAGAAATTAGAATCAAGGAATGCCGCTTTTCTTTTTATTTTAACGTGATTGCATTCAAGTACAAATATCATTTGCTGCTTTTTAAAACTTCATATGATTATTCCAAATAAATGCTTTCGTAAACTATAATAAAGTGTAGCGGAAAATTTTTAAAAATATTTTTTTTTAAACGTTTTAAAAATGTTAACACCACTAAATTGAGAGATGTGCAGTACACTGCTCATCAAGAATGCCTATATAAATTAACTGAGCGTACGATTTAATTCCGTACTGAATGTATCGAATCAGACTTGGAAGGACATTACATCCAACATGACTAAACCGAACTCTCTTCTTAAATGCATAGCGAATATAACAATAATCCTTTTACGTGAAATGAGTTCATCAAATCGAGATTCAATAGTCTGTGAATATTATCATAATAGTCTCCTCCGTATCAGCTGTTAAAATTAAATATAATACTCTCATTACTGATTGCATAAAAGTTTGGTGAAAGTAAGTAATTAGCAATTGTGACAAAAACGATAAAGTTTTTGTTAATGTGTTAATTATGAACACAAATTTGAATTTCAGAATTTTTTCTTCAAATTGCTTGGTCATTTTCTTTAAAAATTTTCTTCATTTAAGATTAATTTGGATTAAAATAATAATCAAACAATAAATTGCAGAAGAATTGCAAGCATCTTTTGAGTTGAGCACCACTGATGAACTAAGCAGTTTATCCTCAGGTTCTAACATTTTTATTTGCAATCATCATTTTGTACTTTACTACCTTTAGAATGATTAGTTATTTGTAAGAAATAAATTTGAAATTTGAATAAAATTTAAAAAGCTGAAGAAAGTTACCATAATTTTATCTGCAGAATCCAACTTATATGACAAATAATTCAGAAGTATATGTTGCAGAAGAGCCATTTAATGATACATCATTACAATTGCTATTAACATCGCAAAATGCAGCTTCTTCGGTTTCTGTCATTGATACATGCCAGCCGTCAGGTATGATTTCACTGATCCAGAAATATATAACCGATTTCAAATCAATTGAGTTGCAATAAAAATCGACCTTAAAACAAAGCTTTCGATTAAGTTTAAATCGCTCTTCGTTTCTATAATTTTGTAAAAGAAGTATTCATTATGTGCATTCTACAAATTATAATTTGTTTGCCACGAACTAAGTCAATATGAAATCTGTCAAAGTCTTATCTTGAAAATTACTCAAAAATTTTTAAGGATCTTAATTAACTATAATTATTTACACTACAAAATCCAAATCTGTTATAATTGGCTCAATAGATTTACATCTATTGCCCTTAATAGTGACATTACTTTTTTTTATCGTCGAACAAAACTTCGAGAATAAGGAGAAAGTAAAGCTTCGACTTGTTCTTAATTCATAATCGTAATAGTAGCAATATTCTAACTAGCATGCATTTAATAATATTAAGAAGAACATTGTTAAGTTTATGTTTTTTATTTTATTCTTCTGCTCAATTATTATGGAAAAAACGATGTCAAATTTGTTGCACTTGTAGTCGAGAATTCAAGGAGTTTTGATGACAATGCAGGACAAAGGGGAACATTTTCAGTTACTGCAATTTTGACTGACTTCTGGACCTTTGAACAAATATTTTATTTTCGAAGTATCGATAATTCTAGACGAAATAGTATAATTTAGCAGTGCGGTGTCAAGAGAATATATGGTTTATTGCGGAAGAAGAAACCAGTTCGACAACTTCTGAACAGTTCTTAGAAGAAGCGATCACAGTTGAATCAGTTGGGGAATGTGCTAAAAAATGTTTCAAGAGTTGTTGTAAAGTTTGTTCATTTCGCTTTGTTTACTTAGGACACTTTTAACAGACCAAATTTAATAAATTAGCTGATTCCAGCATCAAATGAATGTAACAATTTCAATAATGCGTGAAATAACTTAATTTAAATTATTTATCGTAAATTGATTTCATCCGTTTCAAATTAAAATTGTTTACTAGCAATTGCACTATTAGTTAATAAAGCAAAGTTTAGATCATTTTCTATGGTTCTTGTTAACCATTTTTTTTGCACAAAGTTCCATTAATTAAAATAAAGCAATGAATGATTTACAGATGGCAATCTATTCAGCTATTGAGAAAAAATGTCAATTCACAAAGAAAATTAGCAATGAAAGTGGTGGAAAAGGTTGTGAGACGAGACCTTTCTCTTCCTATGTCAATCAATATAATGGTTGTTTGCTTCATCCTTTTAAAATTTTCAATTTTACATTAAATAAAAAATTTTTTAACAGTTCCAAATTACGATTTTAATATAAATTCTTATTATGCTATATTAATTAGTTTAGGCTTTGATTTAAATTATACTTACAAATCTTGTGACATATTTCAAAACTATAGCAAAAAACAAAGGTACAGTAACTTCAAATCATTTTACTGAATGAGATTGCTTAAAAGAAAATCGCTTTTACAAATTGCTTCACTGATAATCATTAGTCGCAAAATTCCATGAAAATTTTCAAATTTTTTAAATCATTTTTTAAGAAATGAAATAGTTAATCTTAATTTTTTTAAAATATTAAGCAACAAATCGGACCAAAATAATATGTGTGAAATGTGGTATGTCATCATTAAGAAGGGATCATCACATGCAAAAAGTACCTGTAGGAAATGCTTTGGGTACAGGTAACAGTTTTGTAAATTAAAAATTAAGAATTAAGCTTAAAAAAATTGAACACTAACATTGATTTCAGTTAGTTATTTAAATTAAAAATTTTTGAAAAAATTAAATAAAAGTATGAAAACATTATCTGTATATCATGTCATGCAATATGCATGCAATGAATGCAACCGATGCAACCTGCCAATGTAATATGCTTGCAGAAAATATCATGAAATATAA
Organism: Mansonella ozzardi; assembly: GCA_029876185.1. Classification (NCBI taxonomy): domain Eukaryota; kingdom Metazoa; phylum Nematoda; class Chromadorea; order Rhabditida; family Onchocercidae; genus Mansonella; species Mansonella ozzardi. The sequence goes on along the minus strand of JARVGP010000052.1, from coordinate 101,878 downwards.
AGAAAATTATACTTTCTATCGGCAAAGTAAGCAAGTAAAGAAGTTCCTTTACTTTACGATTAATCGCCTTTGTTTTTTTTTTTCAAACATTTTTGTCTCATTTGCTACTTTTAAGCATATTTCATAATAATTATCAGTAACTTCGCGACAGAAAAGAAAGACTGAATAGCTACTGTAAGTGTTGAAAAATCAACATCGAAAATATTAGCATTAATTAGTTAGTTCATTCAGTGGTTCTGCTTCTCTCTGTTATGTTTTACTTTTAAGCATATTTCTAACTATACTTTGATTGATACCTTGGTCATGTAAGAAGAATATTTACAAAAGATTCATTTTGAGAAGACTTAAGGAAAAAATTTCTTCTTTCCTTGATATTGTAATTTTGGAAATATTTTTTCTAACTCAAATTTAATTTTTTCTTTAATAAATTCAAAAGCATTCAAGAAAATTGACTTATAATGATTACTTTTCACAAGTTTATCCCATGACCTTAAAACTACCATTAGTCAGATTCAGTTTTAGCGAATTGAGCTCCTTAATGATAATGACGCTACAAGATGACGGATGTAGTTTCTGAATAGGTTTTATTGGAAGAGTAAATAATGACACATTAAAAGCTTGCACAATGATGGTAATTAAAAGTTAATCATCAGATATCATGCACAAAAATTCATACACTTTAAACTAAATCTTTATTCTGTTTATAATAAAGTTTTAAGACAATGTTAAACCTATTGATAATTGAGTTAAAAAATTTCGGTAAAGAATATCTTTTAGAAAAATCAACAAAATTGAAAGAAAAAAGTAAAAGTGAAAAAATGGAAAAAACACCAGAAACGGCAGAAATATCTCAGTCTAGCAATTCTGAACAATTTAAAAAGGCTTCAGCAACTGATTTGTCCAATTTATCGAAAGAGAAACAACACCTAACTGAGTCACAGTTCCCAAAAATGGGTATTGTATTTCCATTCATTCTTTTTTTTAATTATTCAATTTTTAAGTGATGCATGAAGAATTTTTTAATGATAAAAACATACATATATATCATATTCTATCCCAGTAAAAGCAAGTTTCAGCCTGCGTTGTTGTGTTTGAAGTCGCTCCAGAATTCAACATGGCTAATTTCAAAGCTCAAGATACCGTGAAAGCTGACAGGTGATGTTTGGGAACTTCGTAAAATTAACTATTTACTGATTTTAAAAAAGCCTTTGCAAGAATAGTTAAAGTTTACAGAAACTTTAATCATCTGCAAACGGTTTTTGCTTTTCTAACTTGCCAAATTTTTAATAGAACTTCAAAACTTAATCGTAGAATTTCGGAATAAATGTAGGAAAATGAAGTTTTAGAGCTGACCACTGCGCGTATCTCTGTTATCGAGACTCTTGTACCGCAGCCGTTTTCACGCCAGCAACCGCTCCTGGTAGCAAAGGCATCTGTGAAAGACGATTTGATACTGCGGAGAAGTGTAACGGCATGGGGAACAAGATTTACTACTACAAGACTACGAAGCCTATTTACTTGCAGTGCTTTAGATGTCGTAAGCTTCTTTAAAACTCTTTTTTGCTTTTCTACAATAAAGTGTAAATCCGGAGTGATAAGATATTGGACAAATATATTTCAGTTCCGCGGAAACCACAAACAAAACCACCACTTGAAGCGGTTACATTGCAACCAGAAACATCGCTTGTCACGATGAAGAAGCATTCATCTGCGACAGTTGATGTAGCTGCAACTCGAGAGGATGATCAATTGATGAAAATTACATTGGAGCCAAGTGTGGAAGCGAAAACGGTTGAAATGGAATCGGAAGAAATCAAAAAAGATTTGGGAACCACTGCATTTGATTCTACCAGTGAAGAAATGGAAAGAAACACTGCTGTGGAAAGCAAGAACAAAGTTTCAGCTGAATTCACCCAAGCACTTACAACATTTGTTGAAAATAAGCAAACGCAAGCACCCAGTGAAAATCTTATAGTTGGACTGAGTTCTGAGACTGAAAAATTTTCAACTAGCATAGAAATAATGACGACAGAATCAACGACCAGTTCACTAGTCAGTGACAAAACATTTTCAACAACTCCTAAGTCTGAGTTTGAAACGCAAACTACTTTTGAACACGGGTCAGTACGTGTACTGGATTTAAATACGGATGTATTCGAATCTGCAAACCAACTTGGTGCAGAAAGTAAATACTCTACTTTTGATGTTGAACAAATGACAACAAGAGAAGAGAGAGGAATTAATGGTGTATTGCAATCTGGAAGTGAATCTACAACAGAATTTAACACAACAGTACTTAAAAAAGCATATGGCACAGAAAATAAAGTTGGAAAAGCATTTACAACATCTGCGATAGATAAAAGCGGAATCAAACAATTTGATAAGAGTGCAGTAATTTTAGATTCCAAAAAAGAAGCAGAATTAAACAGAACTATGGAAGCAATGGAGACAACTAGCAAGACGGGACAGGATATATTTGAACATAACACCGAAACAGTTCATTTTGGCAGAAGTATGAGAGCAAAATTATCAAGTTTGGAAGAACAGAAAGAAGCAATAGAATCTTCAGCTTTATCAACTTCTTCACAAAACTCTGTGCTTACTTTTCCTAAACAACAGAAGAAGAATGTCACAATATTATCAAAAACCGATTCATTACAAAAATTTACTCAAGGTATGATCTTTTCTTTCACTTCGTAGCTCAAATCAGTTTGTTACTTTCTGAGGTGGAAAGCCTCACTTTCTCACCACTCAATGAACCAGCATTGTATCATTTTCATTTATAACATATAAATTTTAGCAACATTTATAGGATGCGTCGTAACTTTTCAAGTAGATCCGCATAGTAAAAGACCTGTGGAATCATCCGCTGGCTTCCAGTCTTCAACAATCGCGCGAACTGCAGAAATTTGTGCTGGAAGATGTTATCAGGTTTGCTTTAATTTTAAATCAAATCCCTAATTGAAAAGATGATACAATAGCAAAACAAAAGAACTTATTTTTAAATTTCAGGATGGTTGTACTGGTGCCAAATATGATCCGTTGAGCAAAGAATGTGTACTAAGCTATAATGGCAAACATGTATGCAGCAACGGACCAGAGCATTTTTTCTATCATGCCAATGAAACCATTTGGATTCATTGCACCGGATGTAGTATGTTAATTCTTGATTTTATGGAAAAGGTTAGGTTTTTGGCAGTTGCAATCCAATTTTATGTTACAGTTTATTTGACTTCAAATTTAAAATTTTCAGAAATCCATAAACCAGGTGATCAAGGTATTATAGTATTGTTCTCAAACGAAGCAAAAAGTTAGTTTTTCTTTTTGCAATCGGATTTCATGAAGTTTCATAATTTTCCTCATAGAAAAAAATTTTATGATAAAACAACATGTTATTATTATTTTCTGAAATTCTTGTTGAACATCATTTTAAATTTTCATTACAGTATTCCATGTTTATAGAAACTAAGCAAAACATTGTGAAAATATTGGAACTTTTGCAGCAACGGAAAAAACAATTAAAGCAGGAGCAGAAACAAAAACTACAATCAAAGCAGAAACAGAAACTGCAATCAAAGCAGAAACAAAAACAGAAACTACAATTAAAGCAGAAACAGAAACTGCAATCAAAGCAGAAACAAAAACTGAAAGTGCGATCAAAGCAGAAACGGAAACTGAAACTGCGATTAAAGCAGAAACGGAAACTGAAACTGCGATTAAAGCAGAAACGGAATCTACAATTTTAGCAGCAACGGAAACTGCAATTGATGATACTGCAGTGAGTAATGTAGCGACTTCGCTTTCTACAGAAGAACAGAAAGTCAAGTCAATCATATCAGATACAAAATCAGGACTAGCGTCAGAAGCGAATACGCAAGAAGCTGAAGAAAATTCAATAGAAAGTACTGCAATATTATTATCATCATCAATAACACCAGCAGAATCGATAAAAAAAATAAGCAAAGTTTCTGGAATAACAGAGAAAACAACTGAAATACCAGGAGAGGAAACAGCAACAGTTTCTAGGACAACAGAGGAAATAACTAGTATGAGTAGTTTGGAAAAGAAAGAAGAAATATCAGGAGATGAGCAGAATGTTGATGCTCTTCTGCAATCAACTATTGCTAAAAATGCCAAGGAATCAGAAAGCAAGGAGGAAATAAGAATGACCACTACACCACTCGAGACAACTCTTTTTGGGCACGGCAAGTTTTTGTTTTACTGAGCAAATGTGTTTATTTAACCAAAGTTGTCATAAATGGCTCTTAATTTTACGTATAGAGAAGTGAAAAATTAAATTCCGCTATTCATAGTTGCTTTCTATTTTAATGCATCAAAAAAAAAAACGTTACAAAATTCGTTATCGTATATTATCGATTCACTATCATATATCGTAATTTTCAGATATTTCTCATCTAACATTTCTTAACAGTAATCAATTTTCATACTTTTTTTCAGATTGTTCCATTTTATTCCAAGCTAGGCCCATTAAATCTCAATCCGAACAATCTACCGCTGAATTTATTCCAGCAGGCATTGCATCAACAGCAAGAGAGTGTGCCAAAAGTTGCTATATGGTTTGCAATAAATTTCATAATATTATGTGCGGAATATTTATTTTAAGTTCCTGATAAAGATTTTCATCGGGAAAATTTTACATCATATTTAAAGCTGAACGAAATGAAAAGTTTAAAGAAGAAATCAAGGGTAATTCTTAAATTTTAGAAAGGATGCACAGGTGCAAAATTTAATCCGGCAAGTCGAGAATGCTTGTTAACATTTGCTAATCATCATGAGTGTGACGAAAATGAGGAAAAACATCATTCAGTTGAGGCTACCGAAGCGTTGTGGATTCACTGCATTAGTTGCAGTAAGTTAATTCTTTATCTTGTCTTTTTTTCACCACTTCGTTTTATGCTATTTTTATTTCCTAATGATTTTATATTTAAAATAAGTTAAACTTCATTTCAGAAAAAGAATTCGCCGAAAGCACTTTAAGTTTATTGAGTGGAGAGGAATCAACTATTCTGCCAGGTTAATTTATAAATTTAAAGCTTTTGTTAAATTTAAAGAACTACTGAAAATTTTTCAGGTTAAAGGTTTAAAATTAACTCATACGTATTTTCATATCTTTTTAATTATAGGAGAGAAATCAGCAGAAAAAGAAAGTTCAGCAACTGACGAAAGTTCTTCAACTTTGGAACTGGAATGGACAAAAACAGTAGGGTCAGAATTTGCAATTGATTTAAATGAAACGGATAACAAACTAGTTGATATGGTATCAAAAGAGTCGACCATTATTCCTGAAACAAGCACGACTAAATTTGGTGAAGGAGAAGATGAAAAGAAAACTATTATCGACCATCAAGAAGAAGCTGAATCGACAACAGTTTCAGAAGAGATCAGTTCCAGTGCAGACGATATTATGCAAAAATTTTCCAATGACGAAACAGATGATATCATTGAAATTATCGCCGGTATTGTTGCAAACACATCAAAGAACGGCACGGAAACTTATGGAGCAGGAGCAACTGTTACGTCAGAAGGAGCAGCTGTTACGTCAGAAGGAGCAACTATTATGTCAGAAGGAGCAACTGTTACGTCAGCAGGATCACCTGAAGATAATAACGATAATACGTCATCTGTTGCACCTGAAAGTACAGTTGAAGTAACTTTAACTAGCAATGATGCACTTCAAACAGAACTTAAAACATCAACTATTGAATCAGTAGAATCTAATACTGAAGTAGCACCTGAAAAAACAAGCAAAGACAATATAGTATCGGTTATGTCCACAAGCTCTGTTGAAGAAGGAACAAACGCTTCCGTTACTAGTAGTGAAGGAAATACTGAAGCAACTTCAGAAAAGACATCTGAGGAAAAACAATCTGTAGATGATTTATTCTCCAGACCAATTCCAAGCTCAGTAGAAGAGGAGAAATTAGTGGAAGAAGATGTCAGCAACATAATCAAAAAGATTGTTCAGTCAAAAGATATTTTGATAACTGATATTACGCCAACTATGACGGCAGACGTAACGACTGAGGAAGAAGTGATTCAAAAAGGAAAACAAGATCTACAAGCTATAACTCAAGAAGCCAAACATTCATTGCAGCTCGCTGATAAGTCAGTGGACGAAGGTTAGTATACGCTAATAAAATTTCTTTTTTCTTTTATAATTGAATTTTTTTGCTTCGTTTTATTTTCTTAAGAATTGAAAATGATATTCTAATAATTAATCATAGATGAAAGAGCAGGGTTTTGTTGTTTAGATGTGCAGTTGACAACAGAACCACCTATTCAAGCGGTCTCCGATTTGATCAGTGTTTTGAGTCAAAATTCGAATATCCAGGAAGTGATTGGACGCAAGGAACAAGAAAACGGTATTTACACTTTCTTTTAATTATTTAATTTGTATTAAAATTTTTACTTAAAATTACTTGTTGACAGTTTAAATCGCTAAATAGCTTCAGTTTCAGCTGCTAAATATTTTTGCTAAGTCCTAATTATAATTAACAGAGAACAATTCTTATAGAGAATTTACATATTAAACTTTTGAAAACTGTTTATATCGAAATGTAACCGGCTAATTCAAGCAGTTAATCTTTCCTGTAATCATCCATCCATGGAACATAAACTTATTAAAGCTAAGTGTTATAGCGGAATCAAATTCATTTGAAATTAAATTTAAAATGGACAAAATTGAAATTTCATGTATTTTTGAAGATACGTTTGATAATGTAATAGATGGGCAAGCAACGGTGGCCGTTACTACAATCAATCGGTTTCGGAAAAAATTTACAGGAAATTCTCTCAACAAAAATGTTAAATTAAAAACAATTAACGGTAAATTTTCATATGAAATCTTATTCAGCAAATGATTCATCATTTACTTCTTTAACGATCTTCTTCAAAAATATAAACAAATTTTTTTGTTATAAATTTCATTAAGACTAGAAATTACTAACTTTGCTGAAGTTTCGGTTTTCACGAAACATATTTGTGAATTTCATAATCAGTATGTTGAGAACTTTTTTCTTTTAGTTGTACCATCTGTATATTGAAGGAAAATTCGCTATTTGTTAAAAATATTTCCTTAAATTGTAACTGCGAAAGTCAAAGTAAGTCAAAGTCTCAGAAAAATAATAGAAGAAATTAATGGTTGCAGATACATCTACTGGATGTCCTGGTCGAATTGAATTTCAAATATTCAAAATAGAAAATTTCTCGAATCTAAATATAACCAAAGAGATCGCAGTGGAATCACCAGCTACATGCGCAATGAAATGCTATGAAAGTGTAAAATTTTACGAAAGATATCTAATAGCGGACGAATACTTATCACCGTTCATAAGTACAGATCGAGGCATACATTACTTTACAATATTATCATTATCTTAATTACTAATAAATTTTCTTACGGTAGTGCTTCAATAATATAAATCATTTAAAGGCAAACTGTCTTTTCGCCGTATATAAGCCAAGTGAAAATAATGAGCCAAGAAATGCAGTTTGCATGCTGACAAGTAATCGTGGTATTTGCATGGAGAAGGAGACTATACCACAATATAAAATCGACTTAACGCCATTTATTATCAGTTGTTTGAAATGTACCAGTAAGCATTCATTATGTTTTCCAACAATTATAAACTTTTTGCTACAAAAGCTATCAGGTCACTGGTAGCTGTTCATTCGATATTAGTTTTGTAGTTCGTAGTAATGAAATTTTAAAATTTATTTTTCGGTTTTTCCAGGATGTAATTATGTTATTAGTCCGGTGACAGAATTGACAAGGATAGAGAAAGCAGAGATCGTGGAACCAGCACTTTCCATTGAACAGTGTAGTGAGATATGTTGGAAACGTAATTGTGGTATTGCTCAATACGATCATAAATCTAATCTAGTAAGCATTTTTAAAACTTATTTTCAAATTCATCATATTAATTAAAATTATATTAAACTAGTTGAGAAGGATCTGAATAGTTTAGTTTAATTTCTCACCCATATGATACTGTATGAACTGAAAAATCAATAGAATATTTTTAAAAACTTTGTACCAATCTGCTATTGCTAGCTATATCGAAAGAGTTTCAGTGTTCATTAACGTATGTGAAAAACCAGCAAAGTTGTCCTGAAGAAACGCCATTAGTAGTGAACGGTGATGAACCGGTTTTGCTGGAATGCGTCCGATGTTTCATATAATCTGTGAAGAATTAGTGCTTAGCAGATTTCTGCATTTTTTTCAATGTTACTGCCTTTAATATTATATTCAACACTTTCCGTAAAAAAATTTACAGAGGATACTGTAGAGGGCTTCAGTGTTATTCCATGGATCAGCATTTCTTCAAATACTCGTCACTTTCTTCTTCATTTTATCGTGTAATAATGAGTAATCAATTTTTTCATGTCATTATTATTGCTGATTTTTGTTATTCGCTTCTTATATATTATTATTATTATTACTATTATTGTTATTTGATATGTTCAATACAATTATTTGCTCAGTCTTAAAACTTTGATGAAATAAGTCATCGTACTCTAGGCAAATAAAGTATTATGGCATGGCCATAAGTCATTGGCAAATGAAGTATTATATGGTATGGCCAATTCTTCTTAGCCAAGCAAAAGAGAAGTAACACTTATCAAGAATATATTGTACAGAAAGAATTGAAGCTGGGAAAAGTGCAAGTATTCTGCAGTTTCTCATTTTTTTCCATTACTTGAGATTTGCTAGGATGACTTTCCTTTAGTTTTAATCGCTCCTTCACTTCCCATTTCTGATTTTGAGACCATAAATTGCGAATGCGCTGACGAAGTTGACGGTCCTGTTGTAATAAGTTTGATGATTCCAGTGATTAATTTCAATTAAAAAAATTCTTTTATTTTGCAAATTTGTGATTGCAAAAATCTTTTAAAAAAGACAAATCAATTGATGCAGAATTTGTTCGAAGGAGTGTGCTAAAATTAGTGATACCACGGTTTGATGATCCGAAATCAGTCGTTGTCTCTGTCAAGTTTCCCAATTTAGAGTCATTTTTATTGTTCGTCAACGATACATCCTAAATTTTCATCAAATGAACTATGAATAACATTAACAAGAATAATCAGCTTAACTTTGCTAACAAGAAATATCTGAAAAGTAAAGAAGGTATGTTCAAAAAGCTTCTTTACAAAGGGCTTCTGCTTCTGATTAATTCCTGTATTTCATTAAAAGCATCTTGACTACTTATGCATTTATGCAGTTATTCTGGATATATCTTTGCTGGATTTATTTTTGGCCATATTATTGGATATATCTCTAGCTCAACTTAGTCAAAATGCACTTGCACATCAATCAATTAAATTGATCAAAGATATATAGTTCATTGAGTTGATATTAGTATACAAATACATTCGAAAGTTTTTAGGTATTTTAACATACTTAAATCTATGACTTTAAAAATGAACTGACCTTAGCAGTATCCAACTTCGGGCTCAGTATTGTATTGCCATGTGAATGAACTGATGCTAGCTTAAATATTTTCAAATACGTGAGAATTTTTGAAATTCCACTCTAATAGATGATTGTGTCCATATAGCCTTTAACTTTAGAATTAAAAAACGAAAATTACTTCGTGAATTTCATGTGAACTTAGAAAACAAAAAACCTGAACGCGTAATTTGGCAAGGAAACGTCGCATGAGAATGGTAATTTCCTCAATTTCATCTACTGTCGGTGTACTTTCAACTGAATGATTAATACTTTTCATTTCTGGCACATTCCTAATTTGCTCCAATGTCCTCAATACTTTGTCCAAATTTTCAATTATCTTAAATTTATCAATTAGTTCGAGAAGAAGCAAAATAAAATATTCCATTGTAAAATAGAGAACAAAAAGTGGCTGTGTGTTTCTAATTAAGCCAATATTTTTTCAATTAAAAAAAAAAAAAAAAAAAGATTTGAATGAATACTTTCTGATAGACATCGATTATTTCATAAATACCGCAAGAACTTTTCTCGGATAGTTCATTTGTTACTTGAGTGAAAGAGCCAAAATGAATACTCATTTGCCTCGTAAGCTCAGCATTCAGCTCTTGACCTTTCTTTGTCAACACTTTTAACTATTATAATAAAAAAATAAGTCAATTAACATTGGTAAAAAAATAAGTCAATTAACATTGGATGCATTTATCAATTCCTAATGTGAATGCATTAAAGCGCCAATATTTCAATTGATTTTTTTTTAAAAACTAAATTATTACCCGAGCATCAATTTCCCTGATCTTGTATTTGTCGAAACGAAGCTTTTCATCAAAGCTTTTAGTGCAACTTGCAACTTTTTCCAATTCACCGATTCCCTTATCAATTTTCATGGATCGGCGATTGAGACTTTCAACCTGCTGCTTTGAAATTTTTACATTTTTACTACTACTAATCGTTGTTGCTGAAGCTTCCGGTGCTAGTTTGTTTCTAGAATTTTCAAAGCATAGATTTAATAACCAGCAAGAAAGCCTATTTTTTGGTTGCACCTTTTCTGCAACATTTGATTTAAAAAAATATAATTAAATTAATTCTAAAAAAACAACTAAATTATTGAAATGCTCATAAGCCATCTTTCGCTTTTATAAGTCATTCAAAGCAAATGAGATTTACTTTCGTACTAATGGAATTCATTGCAATACTATCCACTAATTATCTAACCAAAAACGTTATTATCACAATTTGGAAGAAAAAAAAGCTTTGATTTGAATGCCAAACCTTGCTGATAAAAGTAAATTAAAGCAAATTATGTGCCTAAGAAATTTTTAAATTTTTCCAAAATTTTCCAATCTTTTTCACCACATTTTTGTAAATAATAAATAAATTTATTTTGCTCATTTCTTCACTCTACTTCTTTGTTTTAGCTTCCAAGAATACTTTTTCTTCGTCAATTTTAATTGTCATAACTTGTGAAGTAAAACTAATTGGGTCAACGTAATGTCACCTTATGTGTAAGTTAACTTAATCAATTGTTAAATAAACTTGATGCTTTTAATTTAAATTAATAAACGCACAGAAAACTATTATTTTCTGCCTTTTTCATCAAATGATTGTATTTGTCAAGCCAGCGTTTATGCTGATCCTCTAATTCTTTGGTCCATTTTGCTTCAATTTTATCAAGCCGATCTTCAAGCTTCAAAAATATTGTGATAAATTGTTTTTTAAATTTTGAAACAACGGAAATGAATTAAATGTATAAATTTGACCGAGTAATTTTTATCCATTATTCTTCTGATCATATCATCATTTCATGATTGTATTAATTAATTTATGTCATACAATTAGTCATGTTATTATGAAATTGAATGTGTAACAAAATAAGTTTGATGATGAGACTGATGAATAGTGTGCTATATGTTATAGATGCTAAGTAACACTGATCACGGAAACAGTTCTGTAACTTGTCATCTGTATTTATGCTTATCATTTAGATATCTGTAAGTTCATTTTGGAACTGAAGAATTTAAAGTTATGAACTAAACCATATGCATCGCATCCTGTGTTCTCTGGTGAGTATGCTGTATTCGTTTCTGGAGAAGGAGTAAATTCGAAGTTACGTTGTCATGAATCTACAATCAATCTATTTCTTGAACAGTTTGAAATGAGCAAATTTTTGGAAAAGAACAAACTCTCAAGATGATCTTACTGATTTAGTTAAAAGATACGTTAGTGTGACATCACAAAAGTATGAAGCAAATATAGAGAATATTTCTTTTCATTACCTTTAATTGTCGTGTTAAATTTTCGATAATTGCTTGTGCCGTTTCCAGATCATCTGGTAATTGACCACCAAAAGAACCGTCATCATTCTAGTTTTTATAACTTTTTTTAAATTTGCAGAGTTGATGTTAATGAAGCAATACTTCAGAATTTAGAAAATCTGATATTTCTTTTTTCCTCTACTAGATAACAATTACGACAATGCGGCATAATGAAACAAATTCAAATTACGAAGCTATTTCTAACATAAAGTTATAAAATCCAATTCCATAATTCTTTAAAAGAAGTTTACAGAAAATTGAGCTGAGGCTCTGAAATAGCTTGATGAGTCTTGATGAGAACGCATTTTGTTTGGAAATATAGAAAAACAGATGTAATTGCACAACAACAGAGCAATCGACCGATCGATCTTCTGAATGATACAACTGATATCGAGATTTAAATTATTCTTTTTATATTTACTTGTTAATTTTTATGCTAGCAAATTTAATTTTGAAGACACATCTATTGAATTTAATTTAAAAATTATGAAGGTCTCAAAAGTGGAAGAAATTTTTTGATTATGCAATGAAGTAGTGGCTTTTGGAAATAACTGCACTGCATTTGTTATTACTATGTTTGTGCAGAGAATTTGTTCGGTAATTTCTTTTTCATCATATATGTGACATTCTTTGTTGACATTTAGTACGGGTAAATCAAATTTAATATTCAACCAAATTCTTTTCTGATTGAACGTCTTTACACAACTATTTTTAATGTTACTTTTTTCATTAAAAGCAGTAGAAAAGAATATGTCTTATTTCAACCACTGTGTTTATGGATGATCAGTATATTTCCATGCCAAAATTTCCAGTCATAACAAATTTGTAACGTAATTTAACAAGTAAACTGCGCCTTTCTGTTGACATTAGAATTGGCAGGTGATTTGGAAAGTTTATGGCGAATTTTTTCGTATCATATATTTGAAATGAATTTTAATTCTTGAATCAAATATTCCACAAAGTCTATGAGGAGTTTACGAATTTCCACCGTATAAAATTAACAATTATAAAACTGAACTTGAAAAAAGAAATTCCCGGAAACAAGAACAGAAACAACAATATGTATCTGGTATACACAAATTTTTATGGTTTTGTAACAAAAAGAATTCTTTCACTCTGCTTTATAAATCCTTGTTACCAACACACCACCCAGTGACACATTACTTTGCGATGCTATCACTACATCATCTTTCCGTCTTGCAAGATCTATACAACACGATATATCTCCCTATAAACATTTTGAAATAAAGGCTCTATTACTTCCGGAAATAATTTTTTAAAGCTAATGGATCTTTTGATAATTTGCCAATAAGTAAATCTTATAATTCTTTCACATGCCATGAACGATGAAGACCATCCAGAGCATAGCATTAAAATAAATAATAAAGGCCTATGGGTAAATAACACTTCCAAACAATACAAATTAAATCCATTAAGTATCGGAAACATTCTGAACATTACATTCTACAGTATAAATTATTTTTAACATCGTTCATCATCAATAGCAGTAAAATCTATTTCCATTAAACTAGTAATTTTTATTTATCAAATTTCAAGACGGAAATATTTTTATAAAATACTAAAGATAAGCGACAACAGCACTTACTTTCAAACGCTGCAAATCTGATAGCATTACACATATCGAAACACCATCGTCACCATCTTCTATTATCCTTTCCGTCGAAACATTAACATACTGAAATTCTCTGTGTCAACAGGATTTGGAAACAAAAAAAAAGTAATAGAAACAGACAAAAAAGATAATGGAATTAAATATTAAAAAAAAGAAAGATAATAAAAAAGATCAGTTAGCAATAATAATACAAGAATTTCATTACAACATTTAAAGTGTCAAATCTCCTAGAAATCTCCTTTTATATTCTCAAATTTAAATCCTAAAAAACTTCAGGCAATTCTGAGTTTTTATAATAATCCTTCAACTGAAACTAAAATGAGAAATATTTGCAAAAGATTATAAATCATTTACTCTTTTGATCCTGTTACCAGCTTCATGTTTAAAATGCTGGCTAACAACAAACCTCAGGGAAACGTAAATGTGCAACATGTGAAAATTTGGTAGATAACGATTTCAAATCTCCCGCATTGTTTTCATCGGATAGATCATTAATACTACTAAATATATACACTTTATTTGTGAAATGCCCAACGTAATCGTACCAAATGATAACAACCATATTTTGATTTGGGAATTGTATATTTATCGGATTCGGCAACTCTATAACAAATGATTGCTTCCATTACTTTCATTTTTCCAAAAACTGCTCTTACTAAGAAAGTCTGCTGTTTTAAGCTTTCAAATTTCGCAGCTGTTTAAAAGGTTTTGCATAAAATAAATTGCAAACATGCATTTCTTAATAAATAATATGAACAGTAAAACTCCTCTGGTCTTTTATTATTTTCCTTTTGAACGCGAAAAGAAATCTAAAGCACGATGTTGCAAAGATGCAATGATCAAAAAAAAAAAAACGCCGAGTGTAATTATAAATCTGTTACCATGCATGTATCGCCAGTAAAGTGTATGACAATTAAAAGATGTCGTATGACCATGACAAACGAGAGAATCTCGTAAACCACGAGGTAAAACCAAATTTGACTTCAGTTCCGGAATCTGTACATCACAAATTCTTGTATCATTTGAGACTTCTAGAAGTAAGTGAAATTAAAATGATCATCGAAAAAACCTTATGATGGGATTATTTTGATATATTGATATTGATAATAAAATTGCGTAGGATGTCCATAGGTCATTCCTGAAAGCATATTAATGATCTCAGAGTGACACGCATACTTACATACAAATTATGTTTTTTCTAATCAGCAGCGTACTTTCTCAATTGCTTGTTAAAAATTATTTAAGATACTAATCAAAGATGAATTTAAAAAATGGGAGAACAAAATATTAAAAAATTCCATAACTTATTTTAACTTTTTGTGTTATTACCTTGAAACGTTTTCGTTAACATTTCGAGAACTGTTGCGTCATCAGCTATATGCTGCAACAAATGCTTCATAAAGATACCATTCTTTTCTCCACGTACTTCAAAAGCACTGACCCCACTGCTACTAAAAATCATTCAATAAAATTTTTTGTTGAAATAAACGCATTTCTTCTCCAAAATTCTTTTCAGAACTTTGTTATTTTTCTCAAAGGCAAAAGTTACGTTGCGTATCCACAGACAGTGTTGCGCGCTATCTTTGGTATTTCTCCGGTATCATCGAGACATCCTATATCAACACATCTAAAGAATTGGAAAGAGATTGGAAAGTTTTCTCTTCTCTTTCAATTTATGTTTAAAAAACCCCAAAATTTCTTAAATGAAACTCTGTTTTCAACAAGTCTATTTGCTTTATTTCTCTCGTTCATATAAGAATTCGTGAATAAATAACATATATAATTTCCCTTCAGCTACAAATAATTCATCATGTATATTCATTGTTTTTATGAAAAATGCTAGGAAGTAGAAAAATAAGTAATACGCATACTTTATATTTTTCCGACATACATCGAGGAGTATAAGATTTAAAGCCGGGTGCGAATCTTCAAAAATTGACAGAATCCACTCAACAGAAATACAATCAGCCATTCTGCAGTCAACATCTGGTGCGTCTATCGCCAATAGATAATTTTTTCCATTTCTTTCAAAACCATGACCAACGAAATAAAAAATAGCTAAAGAAATTACATGTCATTAATTTAGAGTGAACAGAAACACCATAGTTTGCAGACAAATAGAAAAAGAA
Source organism: Mansonella ozzardi (assembly GCA_029876185.1). NCBI lineage: Eukaryota > Metazoa > Nematoda > Chromadorea > Rhabditida > Onchocercidae > Mansonella > Mansonella ozzardi. The sequence continues at coordinate 86,335 of JARVGP010000052.1, read as the reverse complement.
ATCTCACCATATACTCCGTCACCAAGAAGTTTCCGATATTCTTCGATAAAGAAATGCATTTCGGCAAGATGTAAATCTCCAAGCGTAACAGTTTTGAAACTGCAAATTATAGTTTGATGCAAATAGAATCAATTTAAGATTAAAAGGCATTCAACAAATAATTTGTTTCTTCTGACCAACAAAAAGTGTTTTTTTCACTTAAGAATTAGAATTGTGGTTTATAAAATTAGATCCATAATCAGTCATAATTCCCGAATTATTAACAAGTAAAAGTATTGATTTACCCAAGATTTTGCAAGGATTCTGCAAACATTTCGGCATCACAGTGAGGCGTAACTAAACTCGGTAGATTGATATAATTGCAGTTACTTATAATTAATGCAACCTTATCTGTAGCGAACAATTCAGCATTCCATCCGCCTTAAAATAGTAACTGGTGAAAAGCAGTTTTTCATATGACTGAAATTCCATGGAATTTGCTCGATAAACAAAACAGGAAATCCAAACAAATCGAATAGATCAAAAAAGAATATCAAGTCTTAAGAAAGACCTATATAGTCTTCATTTCGCATAGTTTTGCAATAATCAGCCGAAATAGTCAAATTCTTATATTTAGCACATCGTTCGCAGGAATCTACTGCAACGGAAAAATCATAGCTGAAGTAATTAATGAACAATACCTAAGCTCAAATTTCGAGCTATAATAATCTATATTTAGAAGAGTAGATTCAAATGTGAAGGATAGAATTTGGATGATGTTTGAAAACTTTTTTTTGAAAAATCGTTTTACCAGAATTATAAATGAGTTAATACCTTTCATACTGGCGTTTATGAATAATGACAAATCTACTGGATCCGTTGTTAATTTCGAGTGAAATAATTTTCCCGGTTTCCGATAAAATGTCGAATATTCGAAGCCCTCCTCAACCTCATTCCATATTTTACACCTATATACTATGCTTATTCGACATTTGCATCTGAATTGTACCAAGTAATTATTAGAAATAATTCTGCTCCTTCTCTCTTTTTCTTCACATCTGATATATGTATTTATCATTTTCATTTTTGTTTTTCTTCTTATTTCCTACCATAAGATAAGATCTTTAAGATAAAGATTTCCTCACATTTAAAATACATAAAACGTAACAAGAAACCTAGAAATGATAAGTGCATTTCCGTTCGAACCATCTATATCGTTATTATCTTCCATCCATTGGAAACGAGGCCAAGGAAAACCACGAGCATGGCAAAGAAGTTGTAGCATACAATCATCTACACCCATCACTCTAATTGTGACCTGTTCTTCAGCTGACCATTTTACTGGCACTAAATATGTAAAATTCCAATTTTGTTAGCAAATAACTCAGAATCGGACAAGTTGGAAGTAAAATTCTAAATATTTGAAATCGTTCACTTTTATTAGAGCATTTCATATTTGTACTTTACGATAGGTAAATGGAGAAGTTTCATGACCATCCGGTATCAAATTTCTTTTCATTATTATTGTCATCTGAGTAAGAAACCAAGAAACCAACCGAATTTCCGCCTCAGTGCTAACTGAGGTCTATCCATACATGTTCCATGCATTTTCGAAAATGACTGAAGCCTTTGCAGCAAATGTTTAATAGTCTGTCCACGATTACCCCATAAATATAAAAGAGACGATCCTTGATTTTTAGTGCGCAAAATACGATCATATTCGGAAACACTAAAAAAGCCAAAATGAACTTTTAAAAATTTTCACAATGCTTTTTAATTGATTGAATATGTCACGGATTATTCCGCATTCATTTATGTTTGAGACTATTTACGCTACACCATGAAGAAATGATGTATTTGATTATTCCACAGAAACAATCGGTTGTTGATTCTCTTTCTCTGTCTAGCGAAATGGACAATCATTTAAACTATCATGAAAACTTTCAGTGTGATAAAATCGATGTAATTGTGACTATGTACCCACTTACCCATACTTTTTTGGTTATCTGCCACCGTTTAGCTTTTCATTCTCATTAGACGGAGATTCCCTCGAGATGTTTCATTTGTATCTATCTGTCAAATGTTTACACAAAATCATTCATGATCTAAGTAAAACTGCTCTTGGACGCCAAATAACTTTCTAAAGGGATACGAAACAATTAAGTACAGCAGTACTCATATTTGTCAATTAAATCGATCACATAACTTCGGGCAGATAATTAGCAATTATAAGTGAAAATAAGAAATGAATGTGTACGTAGTTTGTTATATTGTTGGGGGAAAAAAGTTTGCTAATAAACATAAAAATTGAATAAGAAACTTACTTTAAACTGAATGGGCCACTTGTCGAATCGCCGATCACTTTCATCCAGATAGTTTGAAAATTCAAAGAACTTGCAAGACGTGAATGTAAATCGCTTGGCAATTCTGCTAGATTAGTTGATAATTCATATCTTATTCCTTGCGTATCGCGTTCAGCTGCTGCTGCTGCTGATGACATTCCTTCAGATGGAATTTTAACCTAAATGACAAAACATTCATTTCAAACAAACTGTAAGAAAATGGAAAACTAGCTATAAAAATTTCATCAAATGAGTGAATAACACAAAATTTAATCTCATTCTAACTCTTCCGAATCGAAAATTTTCAAAGCTATTAGATCCTTTACACAGCTGATAACATCCAGTTTAGGCAATCATTTCGCTCACCTGGTTTATTATTTCTGTTTGTAAGTTTCACATTCTACATCATACAGTTTAATTCCTGAGCAATTTCACTGTAAACATAAATGATTGTACTGAAGAGACAGTGTAGGTTTCATCCTAAAAAATGCCAAATCTTCTCAGTCAGAAAAGCTTAGGATTTTATCCAGTTAAACAAAAGTAGCAACAGATATGCCAATTTTAAATTGGCAAAATTACAAAAATAAAATGAACAATGAACAACTTCGATAAATTAGTACAAATTTGTATTTAATTATTATTTTTTTAGTATTTTATTAACATTAATATTAATTTAATCAAAAATAATATCTCCAATAATGAGTGATTTTCTCATTTTATTTACAAAGGGACAGTTTAATTTCAAGGCAAATATAGATAATGATATAATTAATATCAATTACAGTACAATTAATACTCAACTGCAGCATAATTTAATTACAAGCAAATAAATTAAATAATTATTCAATTAGTATTCAAGCATAAGGACAAGAAAGTTGCACGCTGGTACCACTGTTAAGACCGTTGCCGTCACTTAGATTAAATCGCTTTCACGAGCTTTGTTACTCCCGGCTAACATAAGTGAAAATGTTTATCCTGGGAATTTGTTTGGATCTTTAAGAATGCATACATCAGAATGATAATGACACAAAATTTGGTCTATTTTATGAGTTACAATAAGCTTTATCCAGAAATCCCAGAGAGAATTTACTGAAGACGATTGGTTCATTGACCTTTGTGTTATGAACTATTCCTTCCCAAAATGATGATACCTGTATTACAGTCTATTTGCAATTCCAGTTTCCAGGTTAGGAGAATTGGTATTTTACGATAATCATATCGGTTGTGTTTTGTTAAGAATTAAAATGGGATGATGATCCGTTTAACTCTTTCATATGATTGCTTCAGCATCAAAGAAGAGCATCTATTTATCTATATCCAGGTTCCTCTTACGTGCACCTATCCAGATAAATGTTTCATCCATTTCATCTTTACAAACCTAAATGAGCTACACGTCTACCGTAGTATCCGTTTGATGCTTATAGCGATTTTCATCTTACTCGCGTCGCTTAAGTGCTCTCTGGCAAATATTCAGCGCGCCGTGCTATGCATCTCTTTCGTTGCGAATAGATTTGTTGAGAGTTTTGCAACAATTGAGAGTGGCTGAAGTAAGGAAGGATGTAAGGTTGTTAGAGTTGTATTAAGTGCAGTTGCAAGCATTTGCACTACGTTACGTCGAAGGGTCAGAGTGCATTCAGTGCGGTTCAGTGGAGGCACTTCTGTTGTCGTATCTTGTCGAGTTATTAGGCTAGAGAGGCGTTGGGTTTGTAAGTTGATCTCTTAAGTATTTCAAGTTTTCCGCATCTTCACGCGCGTCAAAAATAGTTGATCTAAAAGTCTGATAGCATGAAACGTACACGGGAGAGCGTTATAGATGTAGATGTGATGCGAATCATACCTATCGTTTAGAATGAGTTTAATTTTGTTAATGTTAGAGGAGAATTATTTTATTGGGAATGTTTTGCGTGATACGTGATGTTTTCCATTCAAACACATGAGACGTAATTTTTTTAATCTCATTTGCTTACTTTCATTGTCTTTGTCGAATTCATTCGATTTTATTATTTTAGTATAGTAATAAACAACCACTATCGTGTGTGTAGTGATAAAACCGTTATCATCTCCGATAAAAATACGACTATCTTAACCCTTATTATCATAATGTGGTGGTGATGATGGTGATAGTGGTGGTGATATGATGCTATGTCTACCATTATTATGTTCATTTACTGATAAAATATTTGAGGCTAAATTTTACGTCAATCTAGAGACGTTAATTTTTCATTCGGCGCACGTAACAGCATTGTTCCATTTGTAGTGTTAATTTTGTGGTTGCTTAGTTCGAGTTGTTATTAAGTGATTGGCATAGTGATATTTGCGCTTCATAATGGATAGATAGCGATTTTGGCATGTTTAAAAGATCGAATAAGATTCAAAAAAAAATGCTCGCCTACAGATTAAGGCGGTGCGGTTTATTATCATTAGTGATTCCACTTTGCTTAAAATATACTCTTTGAAAGAGTTCAGAAATCAATTTTTTAATTACTTAGAAAGTTAATTTGTTGACAGTTTGTTACACATTATAATACTTGATATAATGATGTTGCATCATTAATCCTAAAGGTTGAGCACTATATGTCATTTATAGATTTTTGAATGCTACTGGAAATAGTGCAACTTGGAAACATTAGAGGTGTCACCAAGGTACTACGTTTCTCATCAGTTGGTTGTTGATAGATTAGCAGTTGGCGCATGTGTGCATGGAACCACCTGCAGAGACTTCTTGCTCTCAGCAACTTCCGTCAATTAATAATAATGCTAGCAGGTTAGTTTTTACTTTCATGTAATTCATATCAGAATATATTAAATAAATCACTCATGCACATTCATCGCACTACAGCTTAATATTGCAGATTGGTTTAATGTCTAATGTAATGAGCTTGGGAACTTTTAAATGTATACAGTATTATAAGATTTTGTTTTAGAGATTACATATGTGACTATAATTTCATAATTTGCTATATTTTAAATTAAAAACATATACAGATCGTTAGAAAAAAGTCACAGTTTTTGATAAAATTTTTAGTTTGAACGAGAAAGTACGACACACGATGGAACGAAGTTCATCAGCAGCTCCACCAACTACCTATCAACTTCAAATTGATCCCAACATTACATTTAACTCAGTCAATCGCCCTTTTGAAGAGTTACCAGAAAACTTCTTGGAAAGTATAAGCCCACAGCAAAATCAAGGTTCCGCGCCTCAGGAAAGTCCACAACTTGCACCATTGGCACCTATGAGTCTTGGTTCGAATGATAAGTAAGTTTCGAGTTTTACTCGAATGACAAGGTTTGGAGCTTAGTTTTGATGGATTCGCTTCAGTTTTCTTTCGGCCTAAATTACGCTGTATTTTTTTTTGGTTTTTCAAATCCACTTTTATAAGACATAACGTTTTTATTTGAATTAATTAGTGTTTCGTTATTCGAACATCCAATCAGTTAGTGGATAGAAAACGCTATTTTGGATTAAATGACTTGGATTAGATTAGAATTTCAATTAATGCAATGTATGCGATGTGATTATAAGTGTGTGGATACAGAGGGTTGCTTTTAATGTTGACTAGAAAGTGAAGGTTATGCATTTCAGCTTCGGAAAATCGTCTGATTTCAACGCTTATGCAACTCTGGCACCTATGTCTGCAACACCATCTTATGTTGGTACGATGAAAATTGAACCGTTGCAGGATCAGCTTCATAGCACTTCTATGCAGCACAGCAGTCATTCGTCTGGTTTAGATAAGCTGAGGTAATTTCAATTTTTGTGCAGATAATGGAAGCTGTGGTTGTAGATTAGAGCACGACATTATAGAAGGGGTATGTTTTTTCATTTTAAAATGATTTATATGCATAACTAGCTACAATTAAATCGAAGGAATGCTGTGGCGCAATAGATTTAAGTGAAACATAAAATTAAAAACCAGTTCAAACGAGTTTATAACCTTTACGTGGTTTTACAGTTATGAAGGTAGATGGAATGTTCCTGATGTATAGCCATACATTAATGTATCAGATTGACATATTGATATTAAAATGAATGTAATTCGTTTTCATGAGAGTTTTTATTCCAGCCACACTAATGCCCATTCCTAGATTGATATAAATTTGAACAATTTAAGTTCCTTAGAGCATCATTTAAGGGCTTATTTCAGTTTTAGCTCCGGTCCGGCTGGTCTTCTTTCTCCGCTGCAAACAACAACACGCTCAGATAATCTTGTTTGCTCAAGTTTATTGAGTGCCCATCAAAATGGTGGACGTGCAAGCGAAATGTTGGCTGGTTTACGAAGGCATCATCCTTACATCAAAGAAGAGGTTCCCATTCTTATCAATAAATTAAGCTCTATGATGTACGACAATGGAAAAATGAAAGAGGGAAGCGCGAGAGGATTTCATCAAGCGTTGTTGTGCCATTTTATTAGTTCAAATGATCTTTGTGAACCATTTTGAAGTTCCTTCCTTAAAGTCGAAATTTAAATTGTGATGATTTCATATATTTTGTAAAGGCGTCTTTTTTTTCAGGTAGATCTGGGACAGGATTTCAAAACAATGGATTCGCCCTTTATGACTCATCAGTCTCAGCAGTCGGTATGCCACACTAAAGAAAAGACAGCTCTGTGTAGGATTTAACCTATATCTGATCGTTGCTCACGTATTTTATTTTAAAAAATGTTTCAGGCTAGTTTGATGGGTCAAGATGATCACCAGCAAGAACTAGACCATCGTTTGGCGAACGCTGAAACTCCACCAGCAGTGAGTAATGTTGAGCTTGCAAGTTCCTTCATTGCAACCATGATAGGCGAACAGGTGGTACTTATTTTCCTCATCTTTACAAAGCAATTTTAGAATGATTTCAGATTAGATTTTCAGTGGTTCAGTCATTAACTTTTATGAAATCCAATAGTAGGTGATTCTGCGGCAATTATTTCTTTATTCATGTGGCTTTGTAAATTCATCATCTTGCAGGAAATTTGTTTTAATCCTGCTGTCTTCGAGATATACTGAAGTATATCTCAGTTAGTTATAGCTTTGCGGATTGCATGATAAAGTTGAAACTTTGCTAAGCAATTCCAAATTGAAGTTTTTAATTCACTGAAGATAGCTTGTTGTGGTTTTATTTCTTCTTTCTGTCAATAAGTGTTTTCTGCATTTTCAGTTCGCAACTGTTTGTTTAGCAAAATGTATTTTAGCCTCCAAGTTCACCAGCACCACAGCACACTATATTTCGACAAAGTCGACGTAATTATTCTTCTGTGGATACGACTGAACTGCATGGCAGTGAGGATCTTGAAGTGAATGCAGCAGAAACAAGTGGTGATGATTTGACATTTGCTGACGATAATGATGAACCAACTAGTACAACTAGACTTACTTCTACTGTTGGTTGGTGTACAAATTGAATTTTTGGTTGATTTTGGTATCGAAACTTCAGTAATTGATTCGCAGAAGTTTAGCTGCCCCAAATTCAGCACTTCAATATTCCTAAATAAAATAGTAATTGGAATTGACAGTACTCATAATAAGTGGTGTAATAGTAGCAGTAATTTGTTGTTGTCACTATTATGACTATGCTCTGTGTTTAAGAATTCAGTTTATTACAAAGTGACCGAAATGTATTTATTTATGCTCCATGCAGATAGATTGCGGCATTTATACTGGGAAAATATTTGATAAATGTCGGAAGCTAAGGATTGTATTTCGAAAATAAACAATTTCCTTCCTTTAAAGGTGCATCACGGATCAGTTATTCTACTAAGGATACTACAGATCCTTTGAATGCAGAAATAGATGATGACATTTATATCGATACAACTGATCTGTGTAAGCGAATTGCTTGGGAACTCAAACAGCACTCTATACCTCAGGCTATCTTTGCTGAGCGAATTCTTTGTCGGTATCTGCTTTTTCCATCAATTTAAAGTCGAAAGAATAGGAATTTAGTAGTGTACAAAAAACTTTCAGTTCCTGTGAAAGAACTTGACTATTGACTTTTTCTTCACCTTGCGCTCTGAAAATTTTAGAAGTTGTATTTCTATTATGATCACTGCCAACTTTGAGCTCATTTGTTTGCATGGCAGGCGCCAAGTACAGTGTAAAAGTTAGTTACTATAGAGTGTTGTTGCAGGGTAATGTAGTAACGCAGTCGATATTGTTGAATAAACTGTTGTCTAATTTCCTTCATAGTAATACCTAGAGTTCTTCATGATGATCGATATGAACTTTTTTTGTATAAAATTCTCTGCTCAGGAGTCAAGGAACGCTTTCCGATTTGTTAAGAAATCCGAAGCCATGGAACAAATTGAAGTCAGGAAGAGAAACATTTAGACGAATGTTCAACTGGGTGCAACAACCACTTGAACTGCGACTGGCTATTCTTGACATGTACAAAGGAAAAGGTAGAAACGTTTTTATGCACCATTTTATTTTATTTCTCGGTATAGTAATTAAAGCTGTTTTTTATTTTTGGATTACTTCCATTATAAGATTCGCTAATTGAGTAGTTATTTTAGGAGGTATGCTACCATCTTCAATGAGTCCACCTACTCCAGCACAGAACGCCCGGCAAGGTTCGCGACATAAAGGTCGAGACGGTGATGGTGAGTTGTTGAAATTTAGATTTTCTTTGATTTTTACTTGTTACAGTTTGCTCCTTGGAATATTTTTCTTTTACGAAATCACGATTCTATTAGAAAATTTTACTTCTTGTGATTTTTTTTCGTTTTAGGCTTAGGTAATACCAAAAGGCCTCGATTGGTTTTCACCGATATCCAAAAAAGGACTCTGCAGGTAATATATACATTACTAGCTAGCTTTTAAATCGATTTAAATGGAACTTTTATTAGTTACAGTTTAATGAAGCTTTTAATAGTTTCAATGATTCGAAAATTTTGTAGGCTATATTCAAAGAAACACAACGTCCAAGCCGTGAAATGCAGCAAACAATTGCTGAACATCTGCAGCTTGACCTCTCCACAGTAGCGAACTTTTTTATGAATGCTAGACGAAGATCCAGAAGTGGCCCATTGATGGGCGATGCTCCAGCACCCTATCAACAAGTATATTGTTGAATATATCTAATAAATATCGTTTTTTTCAACTTTATTTGTTTAGAAATATGTTTTAACTATTGTATTATCAACTTATAAAAAATTTTTTACCAAAATAAAATTATTTGAAAAATTCAAAAAAGGTACGACCAATTACACCACCTCCTGAGTCACCACCGCAGCATCGAAATCCAAATAAAGCACGTGGTAATCGCCATACTTCACGCAGTGATGGTGACAATTCATCTGTTACTAGTAGTTCACGAATCGAAACTACAGTCGCACAAGTTGTTGAAGAAGCAGCTGAATATGCACGACGCTATGACGAGGTTAATTATAAAGAATTATTTATGTTAAAAGCTTTCTTGCGCTATTTTGCGAAACTGTTGTATTTTTTGAAAAAAACATTATTGAAATGGCATTTAGATGTTATTAAATTATCTCATTAAAATCGGGAAACATTATTGCTTAATATTTCTATTTTATGTTTTATGAAATTTTGTCGTATTTTTAAAGGGTACTTATTCCGATGAAAAAAATCTGAAATTTCATATTGGTGAAATAGAGAGCAGTATTGGAATAGAGGACAATAACTCGAGGATTGATTATGAAGATCAAGCGCCGGAGTATAAGGTATTAGTTTTATTATAATTTTTCTAATGTTTTTGATTTATTCATCTTATTTTGATTTCGCTTTAAATGGTCTAAGATAATGTTCACATACAAGAAAAGATTTTTGCTAAAAAAGAGTTTATTATTGGGCCTAAGGCAGTAGAAAATATTTCGTCATTTGGAGTCAATTTTCAGAAATATTTTTTCAATTTAAATTTGTTCAACTGAGAAAGGTTTCATTTGACTTTTGCGTGATATATTAATACTAACATCTTAAAAGAAGCGTGGCATTAAATGACGGTATTATTGTAATGTAACATAGCCACAGAAATAGCATAGCATTTCTACAGTCACGAAACGGTGGCCATCGTACTTTTGTTGCATTGCAGGTTATCATTTTAATATTATTTAAACATTATGAATTTCATTTCCAAACATATAGTTTCAGATGATCCGCTTATCAAATGATCACTCCCTCTCAATAGATTCGAGGCAAATTGCTGCAGCGGACGAACTGTTAGCGAGCGAACTGCCAGATGATGACACACAGCTGAATCCGGATCCTAACACAAGTATGCAGGCCGTTAAAACTGTGAGTGACAAAGATGAAAGTGTTTTCTTGGTGTCAGTTCCGGTAACAGCGGAATCTGAATGTGTAAGCCGTTCTCAGATTAGTTATGAGTTGGTCTGCTCTGGTCCTTGATTTTTCACTTGACAAATCATTCCCATTATACTTTGCTTTTCCTTATCCAAGCGATTAAAATCTCATCAATATTTATTGGCTTATTATCGATCTGTTAATTTTTAATTTTGAGCGCAATTCTATTAGATAGGTTCTGAATGATCAAGGAATTACTTATCATAAATCTTTATGTGAATCAATTGCTTTATTATTTGTTTTCCTATGATCATAAAAAAATTCTCATTTTAGGAAACTGTCGAGCAACAGCAGCGGTTGCATCCTGTAATGTCTTTTGGTAACAAAATGATAATAGTGAAATTAGAACAGCGAGAAAATCCCAATTCGAATGCTGCCGCTAATTCACATTAAATTTCGCACTTTGTCGATTTAGTGGTTTTTAGGTTCTGTCTGAATCAATGGCTGCTGAAGTTGTTGAGTACAACAAAATTCAATTTTGTTTTATTTTACTTGGAAGTCCACTGCGTAGTACTTGGTAGTGTACTACTATACTGCATTGTGATATTGCAGATCTCTTTTTTTCATGCTGCTAAATGAATTTTTTTTCTTTTATTTACCAAAAATATTTTTGCTATTTGGATAATTCTGTACTAGTTACATAAAAAAAAGATGGTTAAGCTGGATTTTAGAACACTTTACTTGATATCACTGGAAATTTCTTTTGACACCCATCTAACTATCAGCTTTCTCAGTCATATAAATCTGATATTTTTTTTTTCATTTCTGGTTCCATGATTGCCTTTTGACACAAGGCTGTTAAATTTTCAAATGTACGTTTTTCTCCTAACAGTTCATTTATTTCCTCCTCTAGTGTATTGATCTTTTCAGAAATTGATAGAATTATATTTTAGGAGAATGACGCAGGAAGTAAACTGAGCTGGAACAATAAGACTGTTACTTCAGTTCTTGGGTCACATAAGTTTCAGTGTCATAGGTAATCACTGCTTTGCTTATCACCTCATCCATTATATGGGTATTGTGACAAGGTAACATACATCTTCTTGAATGTAAAATGAGATTTTAACCATATCTTACTGAAAATTAGTTGATATCACTAGTTATGGAAGAGCGCGACAGGAAGTGCTCGAATTTTTGAAGATTTAATGTTGTGATATAGTTTTAGGATTAACATGTTCCTACAAATCAGAATGCAATTATAACTGAGTGAAATTATATTCCAACTTAATATCTTCAGAATGGAGTGCAACATAGCAGCATTATAGTTATATTCTGTTAGATTTAGATTTTTAGGGAATAGACACCAAATTTGCGGCGATTATTTTTTTAACACTGTTGATTAAATATCCGGGTTCTTAACAACTCCGGGGTGCTGCAGCAGTGAATGGACTTAGATGAAGCCTATTCGCCTTCAGTAAGATTTATTTCTTATTAATGGGTATTGCTGTTGCTGTTTGGATTGAGAAAATCACCTAGTTTTTAAAGTTTTTATGCTTTTCATGCTTTCAGTCTCCAGTAAAGTTGAAGTTTTATTAGTTTGTTTGATCAGTAATAAATTCTTGTATGTGTTTGTACAAAGTTTCCAATTGTATAGCTTTTGCGTAGTGTTTTGGTGAATTTTTTTTTGTTCTCATTTTTTTAATTTCTTATTGTACATGTTGTCATTAATAATCCTTGAGCTGGAAAGAATTCTCAGTCGATTTTTTGATTTCGATGAAATAGTTTGATAACAGGATAACATCTTTGTAGCAAACACTTTCTTGTATATTTCTTTGATTGAAAGTTCTCTGCGAAACATTTATGTGCATTTTTGAAATCTGCACCATCGGCAAAAAAAAGAAGCCTGGTGATAATAAGATTTTCATGACTTCTTTGAGTTTGCCTCACGATGCAGAGGATATGTCAGAAGTGTGTGCAGCAAATTGAAATTCTCGTATATCTTGCATGTTCGAGAATGTTTGCATTGAGTTTCAAATTTTGTCAGTGATTTCCATCCGTCTCTGCAGGCATTTTTTAAAATAATTAACAGACTTTTTAAGAAAGAATGATTTCTGCAATGTTTGTAACTTTCAGACACTGAAGACCTCAAAATATTTGATAAATAAAAGCTTCTGGTCCTTGGAGACGCATGGATAATTGATATTATTTCTTGTTATCTGTAGTCGACTTTCAACAAATTTTTTTTAGTGAGTTCGCTTTTTAAGAAATGTTTTTGTTTCATGTGAAATTTTCGTAATTGGAAATTTGGATTTTTTTTAAATTAATGCGTAAAATAAATTGGCATGTTCAGATTAAGTTGCAAGGTTTTAAATGAAAGGTATGAAACTCTGCAAAAATTGTGCAACTTTTATATTTGAATTGTTAGTTACGATTTCCACTGATGTTAGAAAATGAAGCTGACCTGATTGCTTGCAAGTAGAGCCTAAAGGACCTAAGGAACTCTTTGAGTTGAATGTTGAAATAATAATGAGCGTAACATTTTGCAGTCCCAAGCGTGTAGTTTGGAAGGCAATGCAGGCACGAAATTAATTTTCCAGTCTGCGAACATGTCTATGTGTCAGAGTCTGTACTGAATTTGGAAATACTTCAAAGTTTCTCATATCTCAAGGACTTTATTTTCCGTTAACTTAGTGTCACTGATAGTCTCGCAGTTCGTGGTAAACTTGAAATAGATTATTTGACATTGCTAAAATAAATTTATGATAGTATAAACTTCAATACTATTTTGAAATGTTCTACTTTTATAACCACAGTTAGCCAACTATCTATAATCAAGAAATTTTGGTTATAAAAAATAAACTTTTGCAATGGAAACGATTATTTCCTTTTCAAAAATTAAAACGAATCTTTCTAAGTTCTTCACTCGATCAATCGACAGCAAATTAATTCGTCGGAGCTATCTCTGTAGAATAAATCAAAAATCAAAAGCTCTTCAGGAATTATATAATTGGAAATAATGAACAAAATTACTGGTATTTTCTCTGCAAATTTATTAATTAAACTTTTAAAGTATATCAGAGTTCGGAAAATTTTGAACTCGCAATTACGATGTCATTAATTCAATGACCGTTATCGGTAATAGAAACTTCATCATGTGCTAGTGCAGCTCTAAAATCTGCAGATAATGGCAGTTGTCATAGTTACGTTTCTAATGCATTTGTAAAATGGTAAATTAAATTGCTATTTATTCTCAGAAATAGTCGTTATTTTCCTTTTCACTAAGTTATCAAAGATCTGTCCTTTCATACTAAAGCAATGAGTGATTTTCACTGAAATAATTATTTTGATATTCTATTTTATGAAATCAAATAAATTGAAAAGTTCAAAATTTTCACTTATTACTGGAATTTTAAGGATTCATTAGTTTAAATTCTGATATGAATAATAAAAAAAACAGTAATCAAGAACTGATTCGTTGTTTTGATAAAAAAACCGATTTAAAAAAAAAAATTTAATTTCTTATATTTAGAAAAAATGTTTGAATGACATGTATTTTCTTTAATATTATTACATCTAAAAGTTAAAACTATTTCATCAGTCACAGTAGGTCACTGCTTGAAATTTATTTTCAGATTAATTTCTGCCTTAAAAATAAAATATTCAATTGGAAGCAGTCTAAAATGCAATCAAACGCAAAACGTCGATTCGTTGATGCATATTTGAATGAAGTGGGAGATATGCGAGGAGCAGTGAATCGTTTACAGTTATATGAAATTATAATTGCCGCTGGCAAGGATTTATTGCTATCTGACTTAGAAACCATGGGTATTTTTTCAATAAATCAAAAGCATTATTTATCAATAAATTCCTTAGAAATCTGAGTTAAAAAAATCATTTTTTTTGAAATTGAAATCTTCTTATTTGAAATTTTTAAATCGGAAATTTGCCAGTAAATTTGATGAATTTTAAAATGTGAAAATTTTGAAATATGATAAAATGTTTTTCGGACCATTTGACGAGTTTTACTTTTTAAATTTGTTTTTGTTATTTCAATCAAAAAAAGAACTCAAAGAAAACAAAATGCTTTATATTTCTATTTGAACTTAATCAACTAAAATATACTTTTCTAAATTTCAATCCTTGAAACTGTGAAAGTTTACTATTAATAAAGATAAGTTTTCTTCAAATAAAAAAAATTACTGGGAGGAGAAAGGTTACTTGAAGGCACTGGAGTAATTACTAATAAAAGAAGAAGTAAAGTTTATGGTTCAGAGGATAACTAAAGAAAAACTTGTCTTTGAAAGCAGTAAAAAATGTTAGAAAAAAGAAAATGAAATTTTTTTTGTAAATTAATCGGAAATGACAGATCATTCTTTTACTCACTGAAAACACTGACACCTCAGAACACTTTAGACTATTATTCCATCACTTTTATATACCGTTCTTTTTTAGTAGCAATATAATTTTATTCGAGAAGTCTTGAAATTTAGCTTGATAATTTTAGTCTTTTTATCTGATTTTGGTAAATATGTAAACAACAAATCTTGATTTTATTTTAAAGTACAATAATTGCGCTACACTGCTTTTGATTAACTTTGAAACATCCTAGTTCTTAGAATTTTTAAATTTAAGAACGAATTCGAAGAGAGATTTCATTTTGAATGAACATAAGTGCAAAAGTGATACACGTGCAATTGGCCGTCTCAAATCAGAAATTTTTTAATAAAATGTTCCATAAAATTAATTAGAAGGAATTGAAGCGATTTCATAAAAACACTTAAATATTTCAGAACTTGGTTTTATTTTGATTGTAAAAATGCTCGTGTGATTTTCAACAAATGAAATTATCGTTATGAAAAAGAATGAAGATTTGATAACAACGCAAAGACGTTCTTTTATTGTGAAGAAAGGAAATAATTTGAATGGAAGTAAAGCAAAAAGTGTTTCAAGCAATGAAGTCTCTCTTCCTCCATCAAAAATCAATGCCTTTATTCAAATTTAAATTGAATAATTAAAATGAATGCATTTAAAAAATCGAATGCAAGGAATAATTAATTTTAAATGCCAAAAATTAGCACTATCAAACAGGAGAAATAGTCATAAAAACTGTTAACATTCATGGAGTACTTACTGCCATGAACAACTATGAATAAATTTTTTTTGTTAAAAATAAATTTAATTCTAGCAAATGCAATATTAAATTTCTAAATTTAAAGCATTCTTAACTTGATTAATTTAGGCAAGCTTATTTTCAGACCATTATCGTTTCGATGAAGCGTATGAAATTTTTGAGCAATTGCCTACGACAAATTTTTTGGAAATAATGGAAGGGAACCAACGATTCATTGAACTGAACGAACTAATTCAATCAATTAATAAGGTTTAAAAGTCGTATTAAAATTTATTTAATTAGTTTTTTTAATTAAATTTTTTGTTCTTTTTGACTGACATAACAAATTAATTAAAAAATCAAAAAATTATTTAGATATTTTCATCAAATTGATGCAAATTCAAGTTTACATGTAGGCAACATCGAATAAATACTAAAAATGAAATGATATAGAACTGTTTGAATTGGTTGCTTCCCAAATTTTAAAGCTATTAAATTAATGATTGAAAAAAGAAGAAATTGAAAGTGATGCAATCTAAATCACAATAACAGTCCTTATCAACTCCTTCTTCGGCGCCAAGCATATCAGTGGCAATTTTTGCTTAACATTGCAAATGGAAAAAACTTTCAAGCTTGCTCTGAAAAATGTCATATAGATGTATTGGAAATTAAAAGCAACCGAGTTTTTATCTAACATTAATTTAGCATATTAATTAATTTGTATATTAATGAACTGGAAATAAGAACGCTATTGGCCTGTAAATATAACGGAAAATTGATTCACATAAATTTTTCTAATTTAAAAATATTACACCCCTAGTCAGAAAAAATGAAAAGACATTGTACGAGTTTTGCTATTGTAAGTCTTAATGTGAAATTGTGATAGCTGTTATATCTATTACAAAAAATATCTATGTAAAATTCTATAATTGCTTTTTTCAGGATGAAGAATTGAATATGGATGAAATAAAAAAGGCTTTGGATTTCTTGAAATTATCTGCAAGTTATGGCAAGATTGATTGCAGCAAAGTATGGATTTATTTTTGGGATTGATTATAAATATGATAAAATTTTATTTTAGTTTTCAAAGTTATTTTTTATTTAAAATTATTAAAGACAATCTACATTGCGTTGATACATTTTGCACTGATATTATTATTCAGATTCTTGTTGATTAATATCAGTGCTTCAAATGCTGCGTTGTCTATTTTAAAATTAATTATTTTCTAAAATGAATTATTTATTCTGAAATTGGGAATTCAGAAAGATTAGTTACGCATTGAAGAAAATACCGAATTGTGGAATGAAAATATGAAATAAAATTTCCTATTATTTATCTTTGTTTTATTTACAAAGCAATTTGCAATTCGATCAGCAAAAGTAAAAAAAAAAAAGATATCAGTCAAAAAATACTTGTTTTCTACACATTCTTTAAAGAAATTATAGTTAAAACAGAAATTCAAAAAATTGCAAAGAGACAATGCATTGCAGCTTTTCGTTGAATTCGAAGAGAGTCGGAGCAGGTTACTCAGTGTTATCGCGCAAGAATTCCGTAATAAACAAGTCGCAAAGCCAAAAAAACAGAAAGAATTTAAGGACATAAAGCGCAAATTACCTGAAGGTATTATTCAAAGATTGTCATTAAAAATTTCCAATTTTTCTTGAAATTGTGCATTTTGCCAAAGAAAGTTCATTAATTACAGGAGTGAAACCTCAGCAATTAAATGCTTCTACATCAAAGTTTACTTCTCAGGTTTTCGCATTTGTTTTCAACATGTCATTTGAAATTTAATGAAACGATGTTAACAATAAGGCTAATTTATTTTCTATTTCGATCAATTAAAGATTAATCTTTTTTGTCTAACAAAAAGTTATCACTTTTGCTTAATTAAAAGCTAAATTTTTTTGCTTGATGTTGCGTAACTTCATTTCATTTTTTAATTTAGGTTTTATTTCATTAACAACCGGATGAAATTATTATTTGTTTCTGATTATAGGTCACTCGTCGGGCATTTTGCATAATGAATGATGATGATCGGATTCTGAATTATCACTTCTTTCTTAATCAATCACAGATTGTTTGCATTGCATGCGAATTATTGACAAGCAGTAGGTAGCATTATATTTTTGATCTGTGAAAGTAGGATGACATATTTCAATTTCGTTCCCACTATGAATTCATAAAAGGCTTTGGATAAATTCCAAATCATTTTTGATTCAGATTAATGCAGAAAAAGTAATTGTCGAAGATTTTTAACTCGTATAGTTTGATATGACGGAGCTGTAACACTTCGGAATATTTTCTTTCTGCAATTGTGTAGTAGTAGCAAATTAATCCGTCTATTTTTTCGTACCAAATTTATCTCCCAATGAGTCAAAAATTGAGAGGTGATAGTTGACAAAAGTCATTAATTACTGAAATTCAAACTGTAACTCTCATAGTTTGATTTAAATTCATTTTTAAAATTCAAACTGTAACTCTCATAGTTTGATTTAAATTCATTTTTTTCCAAATTCATACTTCATTTCTGCTTGTTTGATTACAATTTGGATTAGTTCGGCATACAGTATAATGAAATCTATTTTTTCTTATAGATGATCAACCAGCAGACCGGAACTATAAAAATGACATATATGTTGTACTGTATAATGCTATCGAGGAGCAAGTAATTACCGTTACAACGAAGATTCTAGAAGATGTAATCTTCTCCGCTTCAAAAAAAAAAATGAAATCAATTGAATTCAAACAAAGCAAATTCAAATTTCAATTCAGACATCGTGTGATTGAATTTAGATTTTTTGGCAGCTAGAAATGATTAAAGAAAAAAGATATGTTGTCAAAATGATGCATCGCATTTTCGGGTGATCAAATTTAGCCATAGAAAAAATGTTTGACCAATATGCAATAACTCTAGCTGATTGATAAGTAATAACTAATAGAGAGTTAAAATACCGAAAAGATGCTTCTTTGGAAATAAAACGAAATATTTTTGTATGCAATCAATCAGTATGATATACAATAAATGAGCCGAATGAATTAGCGTTAAAATTTTCTAAGAGAGCAATGAAGTTCTTAGATATCGATATAAAGTGAATAGTTGTTCATGCTTTGATGAAAGATATCTTGATTGCTAAAGCTCATTAGTATCATTTAGACGAGAAATGAGCTAAAAAATATGAGCAGTCATCGTTTATGAAACTGAATAGATCATTAATGATAAAATAAGCGTTTAAATTCTAATTAGTCTTAATATTTTTATTTAATTTCAAGAAATATGTAAGCGAAGAATGCTTGTTGGAAGCTGGTGAATATATAATCAGTGTTCAAACGGGGCACTGTTCGGACAACACTATGGATTCTACTAGAAGTGATGAAATGAAATTAGTAGATTCCAATGGAAAACTAACAAAGCATTACAAGCAAGTCGTTATTTTTATTTCAGAGTTTATTTATTTCAGAAAGAAAAAACAAGATAAATTTTATACAAAATCTATTAATTTTCAGGTTTTTTTATTTCTTAGCATACATGGCGCTTCAAACAAAACTATAAATACTGCAATACTTTTGGAGTAATTTAATTTTTAAGACATAAAAAATCATTTTTTTTTCACTTTTTAAAAATTTACTAAACCATTTCTTTAAAATCTTCTGCATAAGAATTTTGTTAAGAGAACAGAATTAGGAAATTGTAGTAAAATCTAAAATTTAAGGATGACACTAATGAATATGTTTGATCTGTTCGATTTTGATGAAAATGGTAAATTAAATCGAGAAGAATTCGACATATACAATAAATTGGCAAGTGATGAACATGTTTTAGATCAGGTTCGAGCGATTCCATATTATTTTTCAAACTTGCAACTTTAAGATGAAATAATCGTTTCCACATAATTCAAGATCTTATAAAATTATTCTTTAATTATCATTTATATTAGCATTTAAATCCATCAATTTAATTGATGCAGCAAATAAGCAGCAAAATTTCTAAAGAAAATAAAGATATTTTGATTGATCGAGAAAAAAAAAACAGCATTGATTGATAGGCTTTTTAACAAAACGATACCATTATTCTGATACATTCAATAGAGTTTAAAGTAAAAAATTGAGATGAGTAAAATATAAGATAGCCGTTTAAGAACTATATGATTTTAAATTTCGATTATTTTATTTAAAATTTGTATATAAAGTAGATGCAAAAAAAACTGCTTGTAGCGGACTGAAATATATAATCACTTCAAACTATTATTCTTCATTAAGCATTAAATACTTCTTAGCCTCAGTTTTTGATTTTACATATATTAATTAATTCATTTTCAGGAATGGGAAATACTTAGCCAAAATTTTGGAGATAAAGATGGTGAATTACTTCTAAAATCTTTTGTGGCACTTCATCAGGTTACTCAAAATAATCTTTCATCGACGAAAGAAAGTTGCTGAAATTGTAACTATATGTTGCCATATCCTGACTAGTCCCTTTTCAGAAAAAACTCAAATATCTTTCAGATAGAAGCAGACAATGATCCACTGCTGGAAAACACATGGAAAACATTAATGTGCGTTGGATACGATGAGCAATTGGATCTAATCAATGTTATACTTCCATTTTTATCTTATTTTGACAAATAATTTCGCTCTTAAAGTTTTGTCTCTTAGATAACCTTAAACCTGGCTTTTTTGAAGCACAATTTTTTGAAGCATTCTAACATTTTAACTTGTGTTTTGAACCAAAATGAAATGAATTATTACAGAACTGCCCGTGTTCCTTTACAATCTTTTCCGAATCTGTTGTTCATATAGCACAGTTTGAGTTACGTAAACCTGCCGGAAAGGAGAGTGACGCGTTGACCGATTATTTTTGGAGGAATGGTAGCGAAATTACCAGTGATGTTAATGTGCGTGTCTGGAAATGTGACTATTTTGCAGTTTGCATAGCTGGTCCAATGGTTTGATCTTTCAGTGTGTTTCAAAAACAAGATTTCAACGAAAAATATAAGAACTTTTGCGTGAAGTTTTCGAAATTCTAGCTTAAATTGCTGTAATGTTTGATTTTCATTTTCTTAACGAATTTTACTCCATCTTTTCTCCTTAAGCCGCAAAAATTACTTTTCACGATTCGTCACAAATTCATTAGTCCATTATCTTGCATTCCCATAGTCGCCTAAAATCTATTTATGTTTTTGCTAGGAAATATTAAATGGATTTCACTCTTCAGTAGAAATTAGACATTTACTATTAATCATTTTATAGGAACTGCCTTATGCTATGAATTTTAATTATGGAAAATCAAAAAATGTATTGGTAAAAGAAGCAATAGAGCTTCATCGAATACGATGGAAATTTGTTAGACCGAAGGTTGATTATTTGAGCTCAATTCATATTAATGCAAATAAAGTGCTGCTGTACAAAAATATTTGGAATAAATTCAATAAAATTTTTGCAGATATTACTTCAAGCAATTGCAATGGAATCTGACTGGTCGTTAATTTTGGCAGTTGAAACATCAATCTGAAATAGTAATGGCCAGGTTTCTTTGATCAATATCACTTGATGTCGAAATGTTAAATCAAAACTTTCTCCTTCATCTCACATACTTTCTTGAAATAAATTCCAGATAATTGAAGTAATTACTCCTTTTTACCTTGAGTACATGTTTTTTTATTGGCATCACCACACTTATATTCTTTATTTAGAAATGTAGGAGAAATACGAATAAATGCGCAATTACACTTATCCATTATTTTACCACAGTATAATCTTTAACTGCATACTCAAAGACAACAAAAACTTTATCAAATAAATAAGACTTTTTTAAAATTTTTTTAGAAAATAATAGGAATAAATATTTTGCATATCATAAATTGTAAACCATAGTTTCATTCCTCACATATTAATCTCATAAAATCTAAGAAGAAAGATTCTCATAAATCACAATATGATTTCTAAAGTCTCGTAACGAATCTCTCACATTGCTAAATTTGTCATCAGTAAGAGTCCTCAGGAATTAATGATACTTTATGATTACGGTTGCAAAAAGTACTGTAAGCAGTAGTGAATACTACCCTAATGAAAACAATTTATCAAAGTTTCCATGAATTTCGCATCATCAAATCAAAATAAGTATCATTATCAATGGAAGCTGATACACCGCAGTAGTAATTCAAAAATTCTTCCTTTGTTACCTGAAAATGACATTGTTCGAAATTATTCATGAAAAACTGAACTGTCATCATACAAATACTGGAATGAACTTTCTTTGTCACTCTAACGTACCTCTCCTTTGTCTTTCTTATATTATAATTGGCAAATTTATTTCGAAAAGCTGAGTTCAATCCATAATAATATTGCAGCTTTTTAAATAAAGTAGATGTATAATAATGCTTAATAGTGTGCTACAAATTCTTTGAAATCTGATTTTAACTTACTACAATTATATACTGCTTGTGTAAACATTTCTGCTTAAGTTTATAGATGTTAAGCTTATTAAGCAAAATTCTCGGAATGAATTTTTAATTTAAAACTATTGCATGCAGTGGAAATTCTGCAGCACTTTGAATTGCACTTAAATTGTTTCTATTACATCAATGAAAAAATATCTAAATTTAAATCATTGAGATTCGAGAAATGATCATTTGCCTTTGGTCGTTTTTCTTTTGTCGAATAAGAGATTTTAAAACAGTAAAATTTCAATCCACAGCGCGTAAATTCTTAAAGGTAGAACCTTTCTCAATGAAAGCTAATAATATTGTTATCCACGATAAGATGCAGAGAGTAGGATGAAATTTTTTTGAATAAGAAGTCTAAATTCCATACCTTTCCATCAATATGTCCAGTCATTTCGAAATTGCTGAGAAACTGATTGAAGATGTCTTCACGAGTTTTCTCGCCGGATATATATTTTGGATGTCGTTCGGCATGATAAACTCCCTTCATATCGTCCACTGTAATTATACCATCTCCGGTTTTATCCAATTTTTTGAATGCTGCATCGATAAGTGATAAACGGGCTTTCGACAGTGGAGGCTGCAATTTTCCGTCAAATTTAATTTACATTTCTGTTACACCAGTATCCTATTTATTTTTAGATATTTAATGATCCACTGTATCAACTCTTCCATTTCAAACTTTTTCTAATAACTGTTTTTTAATTAAATTATTCTCATATATTCTTCTTGCTTTGCATGAAAGAAATGAGAACAATAATCGTTTTCCGCTCATGACTTTGGTGCAAAAGACATTTCTCTTTAAAATCTGAACAAAGATAAATCATTGAACAACAAAAACAACCACGGGAAAAATAGTTTTAAAATTATAAAAATGTCCTTAAGAGAGATTATTTAAGAGGGATAAAAATTGTTTCAAAAAGCAGTAAATTCAAGTTATTTTTTTCATCTAATTACAGGAAAATTTGGAATACGCTAATCATAAAGATATTCTAAAAGTGGTTCTCATGTGATTTTGTCATAATTTTAGATTCACAGAAATTTCTAAACTTTGACAAAAAAGTTTGATATACCCTAAGTGTGAGAAGAAATTCATCGAAATTAATGGAACCGGAACTGTCTTTATCGAATTTTTTGAATACTTCCTTAACTTCTTCACTGGTTAAGCTTACACCAAAATCATGTAAACCTTTCTGGAATTCTTCGAAATCCAGCGTACGACTACCATTATCATCAATAATCCGAAAGGATCTGAAAATTTCTTTAAAAAATAATCAGAAATTAATACTTCATTTACAATATCATAATATTTCATTCATCAGTCAGTCAATAATTTAGTTAAATACTGTTCGATGTCTGATGGAGACGAACTATACATTTGTTGGGTGTTTACTTCCAGAAAAACCTTATTAGAAAGCATTCACTAATTCATTATATGTGTACAGAATTGTAGTGAATGAACACGAAGATATTTTTGCACTAAATTTGTTACTTTACGAACTAATCACTTCGTTTTAAAATTCGAAAGAAATTTATGAAATTTGCCCTCATTTCCTCAACATAGATTTATCGTCACTCATTAAATGAGCAAAATGTGCTGTTAATGATAATAAGCACGCAGCGGCAATTCCCAAGAAAATAAGGAAAAAATGTATCTCATTTAGTGCTTCAATAGAATTTTATAACCTTTTCAAAGATTAATCATAAAATCCATACCTAATATGAGAGAAAATATTTTCATTCAATTTAGCAATTTCAAAAGGTAACAGATGACAAAGTATTTTTTACTTGCAAAAGTCATAATGTGTCATGCACAATATATATGTTTTATATATATATATTTATATATATGGAGTATATTGTTCTATATTATACAGCGAAATTCAGACTAAAAGTTAAGTATAAAATTCTAATTCACGTAGAACTTGAAATTGTTTGGTTGTGACAGAAAGGACTTTAAACTTCGTTTTTTTTCTTGAATTTGTTCAAAAACTTTGTAGGACTCAAATGATTTTATATTCAGAGAACAAACCTTCCCAAAGATTTAATTCCAGCATTTCCACGTACTAAGCATTGCAGCCTGAGCCGTTCTACGGGATCCTTGGCTGCTTGCAATTCTTTCAATGCTTTCATTTTAAGCTCTTCTTCACTCATAGTGCCGGTTTGAATATTTACCACTGAGTTACCTGAAGTATTCTCATCTTTTTTCCATTCTAAATGAGTGAAATGAAGTAATTTACATTATAAAGTTGCGTTTGGATTCTAAATTCTTAAGAATTTAAAATCTAATAAATCCAATACTGCAAGAAGAAAATGTGATAAGAAATAATTAAAAAGCACTAAGTGGAATGAAAAGGCAATTGAGAGGCAAATAAACAATGCTTATTTTGCTCCATGCTATAATGTTAATCTCATCACGTCTTCAAGCTCTTCTTCATTCATTTATCAATTTTCTTGAAAAAAAGTAATATTAGTACTAAATCGGTTTGGTGAATTATGTAAGAAAGATTGAAGAAGAGTTTAAAATTTCAAAAAATATATTTAAAAGAGATATTAACTGGATTTGAATTTCAAACTTGGATAGCTTAAAGCGAAAATTGAAATGCAGAATGAAGAACATTACCAATGAAAAGTTATTTTGTAAATTTTGATTTATAGTTAATATATTTTTGCTTCCAAAAAGAAAAGAAAATGAACTAAGGTGTAATTGATTCAGTTGTTCCGAAATAAACTATGAAAACGTACAGATCTGAATAAAGAAAGTGAAATGAAATTAACCATCAGTCTTCTTGTCTCATGCATGAAAAACTCTTGCATATATTTAGGATCCTTGAAAACAAAAGGTCACCATATGTTTGACCTATTTCATCTTACTCCATTTCCCACTATTCAGCATTTCATTTTAATTTGCGTAAAAGAAAAATTGCTACCATAGAATAGTTAATTCCCACATTAAAAATCAGAAACTCTCATAACTTATAAAATTTTAAAGTAATATCAATTAATACCTGCAATAAGTTGAAAGCACGCTGAATTATTCGTACGACTCATTACTCAACCGTTCAGAATGTCAACAACCACTTAGTATTTTAGTATTTTACCCAAAGTAGAATTTGCTTAGAAGATGCAAACATCGATTTGTTCATAGCTGTGGCATAAAATGGGCATGGCCTGTGAGTAAAAGGCAAGCTTGTCAAATTTAAGCCAACAATTACCCTCTCCATGTTGGAATGGATAAACATGTTGAACTCATCTAAAGTCTTTATAGGGATTTGTTAAAAACGAAATGCAATTCTTCTTTTTTTGCAAAAGAGATGTTCTCTTCTCCTTCTCTTTCCATCTATGCTCACAATCAATACTTCTCAACTACTAAAAATTTAAAATTAATTCTCTTATTTGTCGACTTTTACTTATCGTTCCTTTTTTTTTGCTATAATATTTTGTAAAATTAACTAACAAACTAAAAACCAAAATAGTCCCTTAAATATTCAATTTATATGACAGTTTTTAATTGTTATTAATAGCTAAATTTTTTTGTTCTCATAGATGCTTTTAAATTTGCTAACGAAGAATTCAATAGCAGTGCTCTTTTTCGGATTAGTTGATCAGAAAATCAATAGTGTTACGCACTGTATTTTGATTTGTAGGTTAAAGTTCATTCAGCTAATTCAATACAAAATACAATGGCAAAGAATCTAGGCCTATTGAATTTTATTTCGAATTTAATTTCTAAATAGAGTTCTAATTAGTTCAATCAAACATTCCATTCCTTCACTGTATTGAACAGCCCAAAATTTTCTAAAAAGAAAAATGAAACCGAAAGTTCGCCTTAAATAAAAAATCTATTCTGGTTAATTAAGTCCTCTCAGAAATCTTCTTCTTGTCATTAAAAAAAAAGATTATGTTACGATGACATTCTTCTCTCAAAAAAAAAAAAACAGATTTTCAGTTCCAATCCATTTGGCCAATATTCTATACTTTTTTTAATTCTAGTAGACATCTCAAGCAAGTTTGTAGAAGCAAAAAGAGAAAAACAAATAATTTTTACAAATAGCTAAAAAAAATAAGACCAATTTAAGGCTATTGAAATTATTTAGATTGTCACAGAAGGCGTAATTCCAAATTTCGAAGAAAGGTACTCAGAATGGAAAGCGTCAGCATTTATTGTCATAGAAACGAAATAAACTTCATTCATTTCAAACTTTCTTCCTTTACCATCCACTCTGTTGTACTGGTAATACTCTAATTAACGCAAGGATTTTATTTAAAAAAAAAAATGAAGTGTAAGTGCCACAAATGGACAAAAGCCTTTGAATAAAATTTATAATCGTCTCGTTGCTATGGAGATGAAAAACTATAAGTCTGAAGCAAGCCCATGGGCACAATAATCGTAGCAATTTTTAATCCATTCACTTGAGATTGGCTAATTTCCTCCAAAAACCAACAAAATTACTCTTTTGTCGCATTCAAACCTGATCAAATGAAGCAAATAAATTAAATGAACCAGTTTTTTATTTCACAATTTAATTTTATTAAAAATGTAGAAATGTCATAAAGTATTGCAGCAACACATCTTCTACTACGATACGATGATTAAATTGGATTTATGTAGATTTATGCATTTTATGACTTTCGATACTTTGTAAGAGCATGTAGATTTAAAGGTATAATTTTGATAGTATTCCATAAAGCACAATGACACACGTAGTAATTTTTCAATTTGAAGCAAAATTGAATCAATTCAATGATGTCTTTTCTAGAATGAAATGAATTATTTATTACCTTATGTCTGCATAAAAAATTTAATAAAAGATTGAAAAATATTGAGGAGGAAGTTATGCAAATACGCCAAATAAATGTAAAACAAAATAAAGCAAATTTACCTGAGTACGAAAGGAAATAATACAAATTATAGAAATAGATGAGATTCTAAGCAGAAGGGATAAATAAAGTCCCATAAAAGCATGCAGTATATCAACTTGATAGTGACAGTGATTCATTAACAGTAAGCAAAATGCTGCCAAGACCAATACTAATCTACCTGTTGCACAACTTCAGTTACGAGGCTATGAGAGTTTTAAATGACTCATGCAGTGATAATAGAATGTGGGAAATAAACTTATTTAGAAAACAATAACTTTTATTCAAAAACAAGAACTCATTGTGAAGAATGATAGTATAAAACCGTTTTTCTTTCTGAGAAAGCCATTCAACATTGTCGAAAGTTAATAAAGAAGGAGGCTAACAACATTTAAAAAACTGAACTCATTATGAATTTGCTTTGGAAATACTTCACTATACAAACATTATACAGAAAACTTCCACGACAGATTCCACTTGTATCACTCAAGACTATGTTAAGTATTGCATTATTAGTTATTACATCCATTTTTCCTTAAAACGACGTAGATTACTTTTTCGAAAATAAGAATACAAAATAGGAAGAAAAAGAAATGAGCGAAGATTGAATTTTCATCCTTATACTATATCATCATAAATATAGAAATTTGAAGCGAAATTAAAGAATGAAAAATAGCGATGTGTCAAATAGAAAAGTGTCTGTGCTAAATAGCTAGCAAGCAATAATTCTACACTCCACGATCCCAACAATTATACACCAGTAAACTTGAAAATTCATGAAAGTAGAACGTGAAATTATCCTTAATTACTTCTTAACTTTATTCAATGAGATTTAAATCTAAAAAACGAACTTATCCTCCCTCACTTCATCAAATGAATGTTGAGAAAAGTAAATAAGATTGGGAAAGAAAACGAAAAGACACCCGGCAGTACAAATTCTTATCAACTTACAATTCGTCAAAAAAGTGGTAAACGTAGAAAATTTCATGAATTCACAAAATAAAATTTTGTTAAATCGAAAGATCATCAAATCAAATTTCGAGTCTAAAGATGAAAAGCAGAATAAATATTGGAAAATTAATAAATTGAAACAAAATTAAAGATACAAAAAACAACATCAGAACAAAGACAAACTAAAAGATTCTAAATTAAAAAGTTATTTAACAACAAGTATAGTCTTAAAATTCTATATGTATATGAAAATTAACGAAAGCAATAAATAACAAGGAAAAACGATAACCTATAGCTTATAAAGCGTGACCTAGAAGCAGTCATTGACCTGGATATACAAACAAAAAACTAGGAAACAACAGGCCAAATTGAATGAATGGTAATTCAGAAACTAATTGCAATTTTTTAAAACATTTGCAAACTGTTCCGAGAACTTTAACTCTTTTCAAAAGTAGTTTTTTATTTCAGCTTCGTGAAGTACTTCTTCTACATGGCTTTCGTTAAATTGTCATTTTCTTCCATCCTTTTTCACAAAATAATGAAAAATGGTATTCGAAAGAAAATCACAGTACACGTGAATTTACAGATCTAAACTAAAAAAGTGGTAGAGCAGTAAATCAAATCAGCTTGTCACATATAGAGTCGAATTAAATCACGAATCTGAGTGTAAACTTGTCGTAAGTCAGTTGCACTGAAAAAAACTAAAAGTTTAAAGCTATCGATTTAAAGCAAAGTACGAAATGTGAATTGAAATTTCTTTGGAGATAACTATCAAAAATCGGACAGCTAAAAAATATGAGATACAATCCCGCTTAAGCTTAAATTCAATAAATTTTCGCAACTTACTCTAATACATTTTTATGGAAGCATTCTAATTGTTCTATTGTTGCACAAAGACCCTCGTTGTGAGGGAATTTCTCCAATGTTGTTTTCAACCAGACAGATAATTGCTGAAAATTCTTTTATTCTTCAAAACTAAATCCAAATTCAGAAAGCCAATCTATTTTTAAAACATTAAGACTTTTTTAAAACTCATATCTTAGGAATTATTTGTATTAATAATATCTTCTTGAATTACTTAATAGATACCTCTTTTGATAATTTACCAACTAAATAGATAATTTCGGCCATATCGCGCTTTAAAGCACCCGAAACGCTGAATACTGCAGCTTGAAGAGATCCGCTAATTAGTCTTTCCCCGTATTTTACAAACAGCTGCTCAGCCCCCTCTACGCCTGCATCTCGATAATTGGACTGTAATATGATATTAATTGGCTACATTAAAATCTTACTTTATTTAAGATATTTTTAATTTATTTGCAAACAATTGCTTACAATCTCTTCATACATAATTAATTGCAATTAAGTGTTTTTCAATTAGTTGAATCAAATTAATATATGAAAATATGAAAGTCGTATAATGTCCGTCTGTATATGACAGCAAAAAAAAATCCTTCCTACAGTTGTTCCTTCACATTTTTCTCATAATTTTCACGTTTTGAGAAGTCTGAATTTCTTTACCTTTCTTGCGATAAGTAATGATGTAACACATTCGGAAAAAAATTTGGTTACTGATCTGTTCGCATCAACATGATCAACATCTAAACCAACAAGTCCACATTCAAACAACTGCGCGCTCATTGGTTCTTGGAAAAATACTGATGGCACACGCTGAACAAACCTAAAAAAAAGAATTCCTGAATTTTATTTATTCTCTCTGCACTCTACAAGCAGAAGATTTTGCGGCTGCTATAAAATAAATTACCTAATAGCCAATCTAAACATATCATCAATTGTATCTGGATGGTTGCGAAAACCATTTTGTTCTTGCAGCAGCTTGAACGAATCGTTACATAAAATCTGTAAACATATTAGTAATAAAAAAGCGAAAAATCTTTAAAAAATGATAATTGATTTCATCTGATTGTGTATGGCACTTGGCACTTCTGAGCTGTGAGCTACATAATCCCTTCTTCAAAATTCAATCCTTGTAAATTAATTACAGGACCTAATATTAGAAAAAATGTAATTCTCTAAAAAAGATTAAGCAAATGTAAAAAAAGGTTTACATTAAGCATATGAACTAATCCAGAACGACAGTTCTCCAAATGACCATACTCGTCAACCAAAATACTGGCCAAATACAGGAAGCATGAATGAGGATGGCGACTATAAATATCAACCATCTGAAAATTATACCGCACATTATAATAGAAACGCTTGAGTTATGCTTTGCATGAAATTAAAAAACGCATATGTAATTGGCGCAGTTCTGTAAGAAATATCCAATAAGATATATAGTGCACGGTTGATGAAGGATCTGCTTTTCAGATATTTGAATAAACTACCTGTTCAACGAGGGATTCAATAAAACTAATCGAATGGACTTCAAGAAAGCGTATCATGAATCGTATCGCACGACAGCAGTGCTCAACAACTCGAGTATTTTTTTCATATTTTCTGCATGTTTCCAAAACTAACGGCCAAACTTCTTTCACAGTTGCAACCCACAAACTGGGAATATTATCGTTTGTATTTGCGGAGTTTCCTGATTGAAAATGAATTTAAATTGAGTCAAATAACAAATGAAAATAATTAACAATAAATTCAGAATCCACAAGATTCCAAAAAAAATGATAATAAATACCATTTTGGACGTTATTTTTGGGATTGCATGCTTGATGAGTCCAGGGCTGAACATGTCGAAAGATTGCAGCTATTCTATCCACCCATAAAACTGGATCATGGCTCAAGATATGCCATGAATCTGACGCATTCTCGTTGCTGTCTTGTGATTCGCTAGGTGATATGTTCGTTTTTGATTTAAGAAGCTAAAATAAAAGAACAGACTACAAAATAAAATACAAAGTAAAATATTTAAATAAATTTGGCAAGTAAAAAATAGTGCAAAAAGTGGAAAAAAGAAATTTCAAGAATGAAATTTACTGCAGCTAGGCGTGTTATTTGGGGCTCAACTAAGCGTCTCAACCGAGTGGCAGTTTCTTCTCCTGGTAAACCATTCAGCATGGAAGAACAAGCTAAAAAATTAATAAACTTCAGCGATAGTCATTTACAATTTTTAATAATGACGTCTACATGACATTATTCTGCATATTTGCGATTTGACGATAATTTTTATACTTTTTCTTATCTAAACCAACAGCTTTGAAAACAAAGTGGAAAGATTCAAGAAAACAAGCATGATAAACAAAACAAATGTTCAAGGAAGCAACACAAGCAAGCTCCAAAGCTAAAAAAATCAAGAGACTAACTCTAAATCTCTTTCATGAGATAAAAGAAAATCGGACTGAGCTGAGAAAAAAATTATTTCCCGAGACTCGGAATAAATAAATAGGAAGCGAGAATTATCCAAGTAAATAAGGAAAAATGAACCTTGCAGAAGTAAGAGAATGGAATTTTCCAACTGCTGTCCTTTCTTTTCGCCACTTTCCAAAAATGGAATAATGGTAAATATAGATTCAAAATATTCCAAACAACTGTTTTCGCATTTTTCGCAGATTTCATAAAGAGATTCGGAAGCAGCTCGAACAAAACACGGTTTTTGTACCTTATCCAGTAACCAAGTAATGCATGGCTCTAAATAAAGTCTTCCTAAAAGTTAGAAATCTTCTTGAGTTAACAAAAATTTTAAAAATCAGTAGAGTCTTTTAAGCAAGCAAAGATATCTTTTAAGCACTACACTGACCTTGATATTGTTTATTTTCGTGCAACCAATCAATTAAATTTCCAAGTAATTTAATAGAAGTATTAGTCAGGATGGGATGAGATGTAACAGGCATGACCAGCACGGCATTAACCAAAAGAGGAACCACTGCTTCTTCTGTCCTAAAATCTAGTAATCTATAATTATAAATAAATAAAAACTTCAATGGAAATAACAACAACTGGACGCCCGATGACAACGTATCACAATGAAGTGTATAGGAAATCACTAAAAAATCGTCAAGCATGAATCAAACACTGTAGTTTTTTTATTCTATGCAAGTGTTAGGAGTAATTGCTTCAAAGGCGCTGGTTCCAGTAACGCTAAATAGAGTCACCAGCTATTTATAAAATAACATTTGTTTCACCAAACACAAAATTCTTTTCCGCTCAGCTTAGCTTTATTTTGATTCATGACACATAATATGAAATCAAATATCAAGTGCGGAATATAAAAGAGCACTTACGGAAGAACGTTATGCACGATCACTGAAATGATATATAAAGCAGCTTCTGATTCGTCCCAAGAACCTGATGAAACCGACTGCAGTATTGAGAACATCTACAAAAATACTGCGGCGAATTCATAGTCAAAATTAAACCAATTCACTAATCTTCAGTTTCCTTCGAAAAAATCCCTCGATTACTCCTAAACTAATCATAAGTTAATCAGTAATTGTTGTAAACAGTGAATCAGATTCCCTTCTTCCCATTCCCACAATCCTCTCGCGATTACCATTCAATTCGCATCCTATAGAACGCAGAATTAGAACTGAGATCCTACCACAAAATTCTTACTAGTATATTAAAATACATACGCTTTTGATGCACCTATCAGTTCCAACGATGAAGACAACATCTTTTATTGTGTCAGAAACTTGACCTCGAAATTCAATAAAATCATCACTCTCATCTGGAATATCCTCCTGATCAGTGTCGAAGCGACAGTGCTTGTAGAGTGCCATAATATACCTTAATCGAACAGATGAAAGTACAAACATCCTAATTTATCAAGAAAACCAAAAGAATTAATACAAAAGAATATGAAGAATTCGAAATGATTTATTGTGTTCAATGTCTTTCTAGATTTAAGAGACAGAAAAACATCCTGCAACATAGACTTCACACAAACCCATCTATTTCTATAAGATAACAAGAAGCGTAAGGTAAAGTATCTTACCTTTCAATGTATGGTTTGAATTGCGCGTTCAAGTCATCGTCGTTTCTTTCATAGAGATATTCAGAAAGACGGTACCAGATATTGAATGTCATTTCAACTAGCTAAAAAGTCTTTAATATTGTGATGAAAAACAAAGCAACTTGTTTCAAACATTTCCATGTTAAATAAAAATTATAACTAACATTATAATCATGATAGCCCGCCAAAAGAAGGAGCATTTCGATGCTTCGAAAATCACCAAGACCTTGTCCTGGATTCAGGATCATACATTCTAGGAGTGCTTCGCTTAATTCACAAAACACTCGTGCAAATCCTTGCAATCTGGAGATTTAAAACTCATATATTGCTACTGCTTCATTAAAGTCATGATTTCTTTCTTTCAATGCAATAAAGAACTTCATTTAGTTCACACAATCACTAAATGTCATAGCATAATATTCATCCAAAATTTAGCTGAATAGAATTTCATTAAATTCTAAAAAACTATAAAAATGAACCTATCAAAATCATCGTTGGCGACAGCCATTGAAAAGCTATTCGTCATCCCATAGCATGCAGTTTGCAGAGCTACAGCTAGAGCACGATTAACATCAGTATCTTCAGCACGATATAATGCTGATACGATACATTCGCAAGCTGAATCGTGCAATGAATTGGGTGAACTTGGATTCTGCTGCAAAAAAAATTCAGAAATATGCTGTTCCAAAAAGACAACCACTAGCTTATCACTTTTCTTCTCCTCAGAAAATAAAACAATTATTGGAGTTTTGATTTGCTCTGTTTCTTGAAATAAATCAAAATCAGTTTCATGAGCTTCGCTAACTGAAACTTGAGCAGATAAAACACCTCTGACAGCAGCATAAAAATCCAAAAGTATGAAAACTCAAACCAGAAGTGAGAAAACATATTTGAGTAGATCACTTGTTGCGATATCGTCAGTTGGAATTAGCGGATTTAGCAACCATGAACTGAAGCAACTCAGGACCTTTTTTAATATCCCATCGTCATTACTATTAAAAACACAAACTTGACTCTGAAAGAGAATTAAATGAAAATAACATTGTACATCAATGTGCATAAATACATCTTGATAAGTTACCCGATCGAAAAAGAATTCATGCGATTACTTCAAAAAATTGATTAGACTTACAGAAATCAAAATAATAAGTACTTACTAAAAAATGAATAACAGCCTGTGTCTTCTGTGCCAATTCTGTGTTAACTGCACGGCGCCGATTCTCACCAATCCTCAAATGTGAGCTTTGTACCTCTTCTGGCAGAGTTTTTAAAAAGGCAAGTAAAACAGGAGTTTTATCAGGCGTTCCGAACCTGCAAGCAGCATGAAACACTATAAAAAGGTATATTTAAATGAAAGCGACAACATTCAAAATCAAACGAAGATTAAAATGCCGAAAGGACAATTTGACATTCGGCAGGAGAATCACAAAGAATAAGAGAAAAATTATGTTCACAACAGTCGAAACAGACTGTTTCTCAATGATAACAATAGCATAACTCTATTTGCTATATTAATAAAAAAATATAGTTGTTTTCCCCAAATAATATATATAATAAAATATACATTTCAAGAATTTCCGCGACAAAACTAGTCCATTCCGGTACTTGTAAATAAAGATCGGAAAGCGCAAGACAAAGTTGTGTTATGATTACCGAATTCTTTTCAAGTGGGTAAGATTCGTAGTTCCTGAAATATAAGTAGTTTGTCAATTGTTCAAATGGAAGGATTTGTCGGTCAAAATTGCAGCAGTTTCAAATTTGAAAAACTATCCGAATAAACAACTGTAAGTGAAAAAACTTCAAAGATGTAACAAAAAACGTCATGTAACGCGATAAATGATCAAATGACAAAAATGCTGTCCGGTGAAAAATTTCAGCAATATATTGGAAATTATGAAACAAATAAATCAAATTTGCTTATTGCATAATGCCAAAATGTGATTTAACATGACGATGAAATAACCTCAAATGATTAATTAGTGAATCCCTCAACGACAAGTGTGAAGAAGATGGCAATTCTTTCATTGAATTTAATAACTTCTGCCTCATCGTTTGAGCAGCAAAATAACTGGCTGTCGAATCTCGATGCTCTGATAATATACGATCACAAATTGACCATGAATACACCTATAACAGTCCTTATAAGTTCACCATTAAATTCTATATTTTGTTAGTGAACGATAATATCATTTAAGAACTTACAGATTTTTGAAATTCTCCAAGCCAGATGCTAGCTTTGCTGCATGCAGCACTGTCTGATCCATTTAGTACCGCAATTGCATGATAAACCATCTCGATATTATCCATCCTTTAATGACCTCAACTAAGAATAACTAAAGAATCAACAATGAATCCGATTTTAGATCCGTAGTGAAAATTTTATTCCGGAAAAAGAATTATTTATATAGAAGGGAGCGCCGAGTTCTTATATTATCGTCCTTATTATTCTTGTTTTTTTGTACAACATATTTACATCGAAAGGAAGCAATATGGAAGCGCAGACAAACCTAAATTAAACAAAATTAGGTGAGAAAATGCTAAAACTGATTTATTCGAGCTTCTTATATTAGCAACCGCACTAGTAGAAAAGAAAAAACTGACCAAATGAGTGATTATCAAACTTTACAATAACTTAAACTATATAATTTATGCATAAATAACATCGGTGAAGTTAGATTCCAATTTGAATGGCATGATTTGAAAGAACAAGGATTTTTTTGCATTGGTGCATTCTAAACATGCTAGCTCATCTAATAAAATTTTCTATTCACGAATTTGACTCTACAGTGATTTTTGTATGAGGCAGTATAAGATGATAGAAGCAAATATCCCAGAAGTTTTAGGAAAGTACACTACATCAAATGTATTGCCGCTGAGCCCCTGAAATTCAAACTACTGGAAAGAAACAGACAGACGCTAGAAATAAAATCTCCCAATTCCCTCTCAATTTCAATTTCCAATTTCCTCTCAACTTCTCAATTCCCAACGATGCGTATAACATCAGCATAAATATAGGAATGATTGCAAATGACTGCCATCCCTAGTAATACGAATCATTATTCATAATTTGAGATAGCCTAAAATTATTATCCAAGATAGATTTGGAACATTTCCCATGCTTCCTGTAACATGATACATAAAAAAAATCAAAATATATGTCAACTAACAAAGCACTACGGTACTACCAATACTGTGGAGTAAAGATTGACCAGTTTACACACAATTGAACACATTGTATACTAGACAATTTATTTGTAACAAAAAATGAAAAACAACAGAGTGAAATAGCATATAAAACATTCGAAAATCAAGAAATTATTTAAGGAGGCCTTTCCAGTTTTACATGCCAGTTGAATACTTACCATAGTATCGACACAAATTGTGAAAGCATCGCAGTCTGGCCAAACACCTATATAAACTGATACAATAAAAAACTGATGACGACAAGAAAGTGTTTTGAAAGCGTAGTAGAAAATTGTTCATACGTAAATAAACACGGTCATTACCAGCTTCAAGACAGAAAATAGAAATATAGTAGGCACATCACCGAGCTTACTATGATAAATAAAATAATAACACCAATGATGATAATGACCTGTAGTTTTGAAAATTTCCAATTTTCAACTGTAGAAGAAGTAAGTTTATCTAAATAAACACCAATTATCTAAACAAGACTATTAAATTCCTAAAATTAATCAGTTAACTTGATAATTGCAAGATTCTTCCAACCCTTTATCCCACTAGTATACATGAAGTTGAATTAAATAAAAGACAAGTGGAGAACATTTCACTGGTACGTCTCTTGTTTGTAAAATTTGAATCATTAATCAAATCAATATTAGTTTATCATGTATTAATAGTCCACATAACTCAATGCTTCACAGTAAAAACAAATCATTCCTGGATTGAAATAAAGCATGCATGCAGGATATTTCCGGTGTAAATCCACCCGCATATCTACTACTACTGATTTGCGATACATGCTGCAAATATCCCATCCGAGATAAGTCCTCAACTTTCGGAAGTGGTGGTCCATTGATAGGAAGCTGTGGCTCATGGTATTCAAACGGTGCACCACTGGTACGAACTAATGCAAAAGATGTCGTATCAAGACGTTTCTGTTGAGCTTCTGCAATTACA
This sequence comes from Mansonella ozzardi, assembly GCA_029876185.1. Classification (NCBI taxonomy): domain Eukaryota; kingdom Metazoa; phylum Nematoda; class Chromadorea; order Rhabditida; family Onchocercidae; genus Mansonella; species Mansonella ozzardi. Next base: position 49,341 of record JARVGP010000052.1, on the reverse strand, counting down.
ACGTTTATGCATTTGAAAACTACAAAAGGAAATGAAAATAATCTATTAAGTTGAATCGGATTTCAATTAATAAGATGAACTCAAATCTCACTGAAGGTTCCCAAAAGCGACTTGAATCATTTTATAGCCAAAGAACTGTCTCGAAAAGCTCTCGATACAAATAATGTATAATCTCGAATATTTAATAAAAGTAATATTGTATCCCTAACCCATTTTAGATTTTTTTCGCCTTGCAGCTTCTTCTTTTTCGGCAAGCTCTGCTTCAATCTGTCGTTTTCTTTGACGATCCAAAATTACTTCTGCAGGCAAATCAGATTCACGAAGTTCGTCAATTATTGTCTTGGATTTATCTGAACTAGTCACTTTCCCAGACGACCCCTGCAAATATCAGGGAATTGTTACTGGCGAAAATTTTGGTACAATGAAGTAATGATCAAAAAAAAAAATATTCACTTTGTCTTCACCGCTATCTACAGCATGCTTTTTTCTCTTCTGTTCTTCCTCTAACGTTTGAAGGACCCATATTTGATCTTCGTCGAGCTGAAAAAGGTTTTTTTTTTTTCTTTCGCGCGTCTCAGCAAAAAGGCGGATCAATTAATCTACAAATAATAGCTAATGTAGATTTTATCTAAAAAATTATAGATCAATCATTTCGCATCATGCAAAACTAACATATCTGTTATTGATTCTTCTTACAAAACAAAACATTACCAATTGTAATATACCTTGCGCTTATTTCTTTCTATAAGTTCACTGTTCGCCATTTTGAAACGATTAATTTCAGCTTCTGTTTCTTCAATATCAATATTATGGGTCAAATTCATGACAATCGTTTCAACTCGTTCCAAATAATCATTGTAGTCGCGCAGCGTTGGGAAATCCGCTCGTTTCAAATTGTAAATCTGCAAATTCTAACGTAACAAATAAACAGCCTAATAAAAAGTTCATAAAATAGAAAGTACAGTGCAATCTGCACACTTTTCTCACTAGACCTACCAAGTGGATTCAAGAATGAGGAAAAAAAAATATGAATTACCTTTCTAAGCTTTTTACGAATATGGTTTTCCTTTTCCACTACAGGATTATCAAAGATTTGTTCCCAGAATCCTTTCTTCCACAATATTTTTCCACACTGTGGACAAGGACCACTGTTACGAGCAAACAAATTTTCCACGCAGTTTCTAAATTGTCAAATTGCATTTGAGAACATCGCATTCATACGTTTCATATACGTGATTATACACTTTGATATTTCTAACTTAATTGATCAAAATTATTTGGAATAATCACATACTTGCATAACGGATGGCCACATTCATTAATCATCATCACCATCGATCGATTATTATACTCTTTAGCTTTACATTTCGGACATTCACGCATTTTGTACTTTACAATTAATTCTTTTAAAACGTCAGCTAGCGGATTCTTTAGCCACTACTTTTTCCTCTATTACAAGTTTTGAAATAGGATAACTCTGATATAAGGCGGACTGGCGACGAATTACTTGTAGCAATTCCTGCCACTTCTGAAGGAAAGGATATCAGATGCCTTGATAATTCTTCGATGAAGGCAATGCTATCATATTTGATGATGGAAATTCCATGGAAATGGATAAATTGAACTGTGCTAATTAAATATTTAACAAATATTTAAAAACACTAATGAAAGATGCTTTAGAAAGATCAGTACAAACATTCTAAAGACAGTAATTTGATAATAAAAACAATTCATAAATTTTAAAATTACGAATCCAAACTGATACCGCGTAAAATTCAGCTTCTGAAATGTCGTTATTTTCCACTGCTGCCCTAAAGTGATCACGTATTCTTCGTTTGAAAAACTCTCGATAATTGTACTGCGGGAACTAAAATACAATAGCAAATGCGATAATTTAGGAATACATAAAGTGAAAAAACAACCACTCTGCAACTACTTTAGAAATAAATTTTATAATTTAGGAATAAAGCATATATCACTTAGGTATTGAAGATATTTGCCTATGGAATGGTTACACGTGAATTACGTGAAACTAAGCGTACCTGTGAAGCACAACGCTGTAGTTGTTTGTAGAGACTAATCCAATTAGCGTGTGAAACGTTTCCCATTCAATTCGATCATGCAAACTTCTCGAACCAACTCTTAAATATATGAAAACTTCTCTCCATCACTTTCCTCTTGATCATACAGTATCCTATCCTCCCGTACTCTCTCATTTCAATAATCTCTTTTATTTTTCCTTTCTTTCTATCATTACACTTTCACAACCATCTCCACTATCTATCATCTCCTCTTCTCTATTTCTCTCTACTTCACATATTATTTGTTTGTCCAGTTTCATTGTTTCCTCATCATTTTAGCATCGCACCGATTACCGTACCCAATCACTATTGTGCTTATATTTTCTGTTACAGCATTACATCCATCCAGTTAGGCAACGAACTCTCGTATCTCCCGGGGATTATGACTGGGATGACTCTCTGAGGGATTTAATTAAGATGACCAAACTATGTGTGGGAGTGTTTTCTTTCAAGTATTCCAAATCAAATCAAGCAGTACATTAAGCGACTCGATTAAATTGAGGAAAAATTGATAACATTGAATATATTTTTATTGAATGTTTATTCCAATAATATTTTTATTCAAATTTAAAAATTGGTAACATTGAGTAGACATAAAATCTGTAATTTTTATTGCTACGATGAATTCTTCAGAAGTGTTTCCTATATCCTGTTGATTGTGAAACATTTTCTGCACAGTAATTTTCAAAAATGCGTGAAGAAACAGTACAAAATCAGAGGTAAGTTAAACGTAACGGATGAAGCAAAATTTCATAGTCAGATCCGTTAATTATTTGATATTACGATCAATTTTTTTCTTCTGTTAGGCAATACAGGTTGAAGAAATCATAGTTTTCAGTGTATTTCGTTCTTTCACATCTCAAATATTTCACAGTTCCATCGAGATTTAAAAAGCTGTAGTGGATCAAATTAACATAAAACTAGACAGTAATGGTATGTTGGAAGGATTACTCAGTCCTTACTGATCCATTTCTTGATTGAAATTCGCACTTTAGTCAAGCTATCAAGATATTAATCGTTATCCTTATTGAACAATATTTCAAAATGATCATTGCCTGGTTGGTACTTATCGAGCTTGTCCGCTTTCTCACTGTACTTTTAGATATTGCAAAATGATCAGTTTGCATTTTCTGGTATTTTCTCGTATCCTCCGCTTCTTATTATGAGGTCAGCTTCCAATCTAATTTTAACTATTCATAGCAATTTCCGCAGCATTTTAAGATTGCACATTTTTCAAAACTTTTTGAACTACTACAGATTTTATTTGGTAGCAGACTTCATGTTAAATATACTGTTGACATAAATCATGAAAAAAGTTGAATTTGCGTTTTAAAATAAGTGGTAATTAATAGTCACATATAAAAAGTTGGAATTGCACATTAAAATGATAGTTTTCAATAATTTCAACAATGCAAAAGTGCTACTTCCGCACTAAGCATGAAATCCACTGCACTTCAGTCGTGCAGAAATTTTCTTTAATAACAAACTGAAATATTATTTATACAACGTTAGACCCGCAAATTGCATGATTCAATAAAAAAGGCATGGAGTAAATTTCTTCTGGATTAAAGGTGGTTTCATTAAGTGTCAATTCCAGGTGTGATTAAAGAGTTAAATGACGGGCAAAAAGAAAGAACAATAAAAGAGGTTTCTTCTCTATCAATCAACCGCCTTTAAAATTGAAAGTATACCACGTTTCTAGCTCTGTAGTAATCTAACATCAGTTTTTTGAAAATATATTGAATGAAGTGCTTACCGTATAGCTAAGGCAAATATCCATTGCCCGAACAATCCCGTATTTAAAAATACAGTCCTAAATGTGCATTTTAACAGTACCGGCCGACTATATCACAAATAATAATTCGAGCAATCTTTTTACATGTTGTAATTGAGATAAAAAGATGAATAATGATACGGATAATCCCAAGATTTATTCTTCGACAACGCATCAAACATTTACGCCTTTCAAATAAATTGGCGAATGATGTATAAATTTCAAACTTTTTTAATTAAAACTAAGAAATCTGATGTTTTTTTATTTGATTAGTATTAAAAATAAGATACCATTGCTGCTGTGTCACAATCGCTTCCATTTTAATCTGTACATAAAGAAATCCTAAAACATTTATATCAAACAAAAGTGAACAAAAAAGAATTAATGAACAAATGAATAAATGAAAAATTAATAGACAAATTAATGAACAAATTTTTTCTTTAATGAACAAACGAGAGTAGTCAGTAGAGATCTTTCTTTTTAGCAATATTTCAAAAGTTTTGAATGCAACAGGAAACAGAACAATGATATATCTAAAAATATCAAGCTTCAATGTCTTTCCATTACTGAAATGAGTGTTACAATTCAAATATTTTAACGAACGAGAAAATTTCACTACTATCGTTGCACAACATTATGAACAAATTCAACTAAACCTAGATTATCTTCAATAAATTACAGAAACAAATTCAACAATTATCTACAATAAGGCCAGTGCAATGGGCAAAAGGATACAGTAGTATCAGTGAGATCATAAAAGACTTAATTTCCCAACATATAATTACAAATACATAATGGAATAAATATAAAGGCTATAAAATCGCAGAAGAAGGCATTTATTGAGTGGGAAAAAATATAACATACCTCAAATGTCTCATTTATCCTTTACAAATCTCTTTTTTCAGAAATTTGCTTCTTGCTATCAGACTCTGTTTTCTACTCACCAGACCTCCCTTTCATAGTTATGCTTAAACGCTCGCAGACATCGATCCACTGCGCTAGACAAATCATATACTAGATCTAGTTCAGCAAGAAAGTTATAAAACATACAGTAATTATGTTGGGCTTTAAAACTATACATTTATGCAGGATAGACCAAAAAGCCAAATTTCATATATCCAGATTTTATGAAAGAAAAGGAAAAGTTATCGGAATTATTATTATTTGAAAAATTATTTCGTCTACCAACCGAACTTCTAAAAAAAGAATAAAATACCTGAAAATTCTATGAAACAAAGATCAACATATCAAAGTATCCTGAAATCATGTTAAAATTCAGAACCATGGGTGCAAGCGTGGATCCAAGCGTGCTAAATTTTCGTCTTTGCGTGCCGTTTCAGTTAACTGAGCTATACATTCAGCCAATCCTTCTGTTCTATGCAAATCTGGAAGACTTTTTTCTATTTCATTATAAAAATTATGATGCAAAATACAGTTTTGCTATGTGATAGAATTATTTCGCTTTTTTAATAAAAATCAGAATGTATTTGTTGTTTGCGGCAACATTTCTAAAGGTGGTGGGAAGAGGCCTGTTGTTCAAACGAAGTACTGATCAAGTATATCAATAAAAATAGATAACTAGGATTTCCATGAAATGAACAGAAAACTAACCACTCAGTCTACATTGCAATAATTTACCAGCACTTTGTGCTAGCTTGAAAATCTCTGCCGCAGGTAATTTTGTCTCCTTTGAGTATGTATCCCACAAAAAAAGCTGAGCATAGGTGACAATCTTCCGTGCATGTAAGCATCGAACTGTTGCGACTATTGAACAGTTGTAGTGACCTGAAGTTTGCAAATGATAAATATGAAGCAAATATTAATTTGCTAAACTCAAACAATAAATATCCTGCAAAATATACAGCTAACCAGCAAAACCATTCTTAATTAATTCGACTGTCAGCTTATTAGTCTAATTTTCGTTTTGCTTTACGATAACTATTAATATGAACCTTCGACTGAGAGACCCAGAAACTTATGCAAATTTGGTGACATCCGGTACGGTACTATTCGATCAGTTTCAAGTTCCACTGAAATTTGACAAACAATATCAAGAAACAATCAGGCACAACTTCAACTTATGAAGAAGCAAGCTTTACATATTAATTATAGCACAAAACTATTTCAAAGTGATTTTGTTCACCAACATCAATATAACCTATGTAAAGACATTAATAAAATTACTGTTTTAAAGACAAAACATACATGTTTGCTGCTTTAATCCAAATACATAATCAATATTCATTGTTTGCCCCGTCCTCGTATTCAGATAAAGTCCAGTCAATGTTGCCGGGTTAAGATGAAGAATATATTCGCAAATTGAAAGCACAGACATGCTTAATGCTACCTATAACCAAATTTTTAAATAAATCAATAGAAATAATGTTATCGCAATATTAAAAGAGACTGTTCAATATCCTTTGGATTATTGTCAGGATCAAGAAACTAGATATAAATTTTAAATTAGCTACGGGATTTTATTATGATTTTATGGTATCGATCTGTTTGGTCTCTTCAATAAATATGACAAAAATGTTCAGATTATAAAAAAGGTCGTAAAGGGATTGAAACATATTTGTAACAGTAACATATATGGACTCGGCTATTTCGATAATATAATGAAATATCAACATAACGCGTCAAACAGATACAGTAACAAACTGACCTGCTTTCGAACAGTGTAGTAGTGCGTAGGATCTTCATAACGAGGGATGATCCATTTTGAAAGTGAATCAATCGGTAATGTATTTTCCGAAATCATATAATGGAACTCATCAAGCAATAGCTGATCCGTCATATTGGTGGATTTTGCGATGCGGCCATAAAATCTATTAATTTGATATTTATTTAGTACATTGATCAATGTGTTCAGTCATATTTTCAAATTAGTTATCTTTTTTGCAAAAAATTGTCAATGTAGACAGTAAATAAAACCATGAAATTACTTTAGAAGTTTCTAATTTATATTAGAAAAATTACAAGTCCAAAGCGGCAATGACAGAAATCAACGTTTAGTTATTCGTTTTAATATAAAAAACAATTGATGAGTGCTTATATGCTTTGAAGAATGAAAGCAGCTATAATCATAAATCTCATTATGGACTTGGAGGTTTGCAGTGTTTTTTAAATTTAATTTATATTTCAAGCATAAAATGTTTTCACAATGCATCCACAAGTCAATTTCAAAATTTTTTTGTGCACCGAATTTCTTCCTGAAGGAGTTCGCCAGCTTTGAGTGCTTTGATTGCATTTTTCATTGTATAGGAAATGCTTACCTTTCAATTAGTTTTGCTGAAGAGGGTATATCAACTTTGTTTTTCAAAATCGCATTTAAAATTTCTTCAAATGTATACAAAGAATTCATTTTATTTGGGCATTCCAATAATGACATGTCACCAATATATGCGAAATGAGGCACTGCCACTTGTAGAAATCGTTGGCATGTTTGCTAGAAAAATCACCTCAGTCAGTGATGTGTGTTTCATTTATAAAAGTAAATAATTAAAACGGTTAACTAGTATTGAAACTTTCCTCATCAGTTTGGGGAATCCTATCATCTTTAATCTTAAAAAAAGGAGGAAATCTGGATGGAATAGACAAAATGAAGCTGATAAGTAAATAACAAAACGAATTATAAAAAAAAAAAATAGATTTTAAATTTTCGACCTTCTCCTTCGTGAGGAAATGATTGATCAAAGCAAATAGTTGTTGTATTCCAGAAGCATTCCGGTTTGTATCATACTGTTTAGTTAAATAATAGCAAAAGACCTGGAAAAACACTGCAGTGATTTATTTACTTCTTCCAATATTGAAGAGATTAAAGAAATGGTTTGTTATTGTATTGCATTATACTTGAAAAAAAAGATAAGACAGAACATGAGCACCTTTCCTTTTGCTTATGTATAGTCAGAACTTAACTCTTACCAGCATTAATTCTGTTTTCAATCTCTCGAAATTTAAAATATTAATCATTAGATTCAGATAAAAAACATACTCTCCCACTAAGTGCACGGTAAGAAATACGGCGTGTAATGACATCAGCCCTGCGTATCACAAAATAATATGGCATGAAACGATAAATAATTGACGAAAATTCTTTGCTCTAAAACAAATTAAGAAATATGAATAAAGAATTGTTAAAAAAATTATAAATAGCCAAGGAATTGGAAAACATTACAACAAACCCAAATAAAAGATTTAATTCTTCGCTAGATGCATTTCCACTCTTTTACCTCTCAAAATAAACAAAAAATAAAGAAGATTAACCAAAAGAGAAAATGCTTGCAAAATACAGGTACCTTTGCTGCATAGTATCCACTGAAAATTTCAACATTTGCAACCTTAGATGAATAAGATGCTAGAAACTGACTGACATTTCGCAGCAACTTTTTACTAAAAATGAAAAATTAGAAAAAAGATAATATATTTTCTAGAACATCTTTACGACAACAGAGCAGAAAATAATAATCTTTAATCTTTAAGACTTCTCGCTCAAATACTGAAGTAAAATCATTTTTCTGGAAATGATCATGTCATGGTTCTCTTTTTATTACTTAAAAAATCTGTTTTACAACATCTGGCCGATTACCGGCTTTCTCGTTTTTCGATTATTTTCAATTTAGCTGCTTTTTAAGCACTTTATTATCAAAAACATGGAAGGCAATTTTAAGTTGAAGAAAAAGCAACCTCGGCAATTTATCGAATTTTGCAGCTAACAATGACGACCAATTCACAACAATATTCAATATATCTGTCAGTTTGTCATTTCTTCCTTTTTGGATATCAAAAGCAGATTCGATATCTTGCGCACATTTTTTTATGTCCTGAAAGAACAAACAAATACAGAACATAGGGATTTCCAACAAATATAGTAGGGATTTCCAGAGAATTGAATTACTTGAGGAACATAAAACGGACATCAATTCGCATTAATTCTTAGTGTAAAGACTGAGTTGTTATTCCTATTTTTCACAAGTGGACTCGACTACTGACAAAATAATCCGTCACATAATATTAAAGTCAAGAGGAAGAAATATTAAATACCTCATTGATTTCTTCAAATCCAGTAAAATCATTCAGCGAACAACGGAAGTTCTCAATTTCCGTAAGAAAATCTTCGGGGATCAAAAGAGATGTTAAACAATCGAGATTCTTATATGCAAATCTGTAAATCGGTATGCGATATTTTTAATAAAATTAAGCTATTTAACGCTAATCAGCTTCTAATTTATCGACCACGCAAATAACAAATTCCAAATTAATTGCAAATATTCTAGTAATCTACCCAAACAATCGGTCTTTTAGCTTGTTCACTTCATGCAGTGTGTGCTCCAACCAATGCTCTTTCACACTATTTAGTTCGAACAATAAGCGACAAAGAGATGATATTTCGACAGGTCGGCTTTGGCATAATTTTCTAATTATACCACGAAACAGTTCCCGCGAAGTGACAGAATTACCTTGGTCACTCTCCAAAGGGTCAAAAGCTGAAATTATTCGTACAAAAGACACGGAAATAGAACATACATCCTTTTACATGCCTCAGAATTAAATAATCAAAACAATAATATTCAGGAGAAACACAAATACTTCTGTCTTAACAGAAACACTTCTGAAAATAAAGTATTGAAAAATTAGAAATAAAAAAAATACTTCAAATGATTTATAAAATATTTACGAATTTCATCATCTTAGCAAAGTTTTTCTCTCTCGTCGATAACCTAACAACTGCTAAAAAAATTTCAGCATCTCGAAAGTTATATATACGGCATTTTTTATCTCAAACAATATTATTTATCAGAGAAAAATATCCAAATCACTAACGAAAATAACAGATGAGATCTATAGGCATATGTTTTACTGCATCATTTCTAAAATAGAGGATACCTATTTCATTCGCTCTATGTTAGTTCACGAGATCAACCAAGCTAATCTATTCTTGACAAGTATCAAAATTCCGTAAAGTCGATCATATAAGTTGTAAAGAAATATTAAATCCAGTCTACCATTATATTTGTGAAAACTAATAAATATAACCTGCAGAAACACTTTCGAAAATAAAGTCAAGAGGCTGTGAAGCAGCAATAACATATAAAACTTGTTGTTCGTTTGATTCTCCAACATGTGAGATGATATGCGCTATGGCTATAGATGGACGTAGATTTAATTCAGCAACCAATTGTGGTAACCTTAAATTGATTCGTAGACAAATTCAAAAATATTAAGCAATAATCATTACTTTTTCGACATCTCTCGTAATATTGATGTCGACTAAATCTTTTCTGCATGCTTCAAGTAAGCGAAAAAAACAACAATTATATTCGGGCTCTGGAGCATTATAGAATACGATGGTTAGTACAAAGCTGTAAAAATGTTGAAGTTTTTAAAGAAGTTGAAGAGGTTGAAATTTAAATCCCGATGAGATATAATTTGGAAGTTGAAATTTAAATTAAAATCCGAGATACAATTTGCATGAAAAGCTGGCATAAAAGCATTAAAAATTCTTGAAGTGAATTACCAAGGTAACCAGTTGTTTGCTGGTATACCAGTGCCATGTTTTTCCAATTTTGCGTGTGCTTCCTTTTCAGCTGTACTCCCGTAAATTGATAATTTCTAAATAAAAATAATGGTGAAAAATCATATTGACCTACATATATTTTTAATAGCAAAATAACAAAGGAATAGAATCATTCCAACCGTTTAAATTCAAAACAAAATTTAAACAAAGACTGACTTTTATAAGCCACAATAAACGCGCAATATATTTCCGTGCTCTCAATTCATTTTCCATTCTTGCACCTTCCATTATTCCAACCAACGCTTCCATTCCTCCATTTAGTGCGGCTTCCTCTGTGCTAAACTATTTTTTGCGATTAATAGCAAATATCAAGGATTATCAGTTAGAGAGGCTAGTTAAGAAATTGTTCTGCGATACAATAAATAAAATACTCTGATATCAAATATTATCAACATATCATATCTTATGAAATGCTTGTTATTCCATATTAAAAATAACTGTTTTTCGAACAAAAAAGTCCAAGAATTCAAAGATTATGCACTTTTCAGCATCCAATCGACTTTCAAGGAATTCAGCCCAGTGCAACCACACAGAATTTCCACCAGCAACATTTTCATGCAGTAAAGCTGCAGTTTTAAACGAATGATTTGCATCTTCATATCTGAAATTCGAAAAGTAAACATGGTTTGCTTGGAAACCAATTCAAATCACAAATAAAAACACATGAAGGAATTAAGAAAAACTCCCATCGGCAAAGTTCAGTTCTACAGTAATGAGATCGGAAAACAGGAATTTTAGAGACCATATCACTATTCCTGAATTCAAAAGTCAGTGGTGAAAACATAGAAGATCAAAGGTTCGCCTATATAAAGTTGTCAAAACTTACTTCTCTAGTTTTGTCAGAATCTTTCCACGCAAGGAATAAAGTTTGGCAATATTTTCCTTGGTGAAAGCATTGATGGTTGTTTTTTGAATGATCGAGAATGCTTCCATTAAAGCACTGCGTTGTTGCTCTTCCGTTAAATTGGGCATGGATGCCCGATGCATCAAGCACTTCAAAAGTTCTCTTACCGAAAAATAAGCGTCCATTGCAGGTAAGGCTGGTAAGGTATGAATCCTTAATTTTTTAATTTAATAATTTGAAACATTAACATCATTGAAATTTAAGTTTCTGTTGTGAAGAAAGAAAGCAATAAGTCATAGTACAAATTGCTTCTGATATTATGCAGCAAGAAAAAGAACTAAAATTTGGTCGACTAATATCCAATAAGAATACTGAAATAGAATCGAAAATTTAAAGATTGCACACCTGCTTAGTTTATCAATAGCAATATCTATCAGTCCTGCTTTTCGAGCAGAGCGCGCTATCATTAACTGTGAATTTGCCGCTGAGTAGAAAGGAAGTAAACCCTGTTGAAACTGGTTCCCTTCCATCTGTTGAAGAAGCATGATAGCAGTATTATAATGATGAATGCGCCACTGATGAATGTCAGTCCAAAATGATAACGGATCTGATAAGGCATAAGATCGACTTCTCCATGCTTTTACTACGGACTTCACATCGCCAACTGGATTTGACGGCAGTGATACTTGACCACTAACTTCAGGATGATTAGTGAGCACACTGGCTTCCTGAACCTCCTGAATAAGATTCGCAGCCTGAAGTATGCTAACATGGCCCGTAGAAACAATGTTTGGTAATCGTTTCCATTCTACAATTAAATCATCTCTTGCTGCTTCCAGTTCTCTATTAATCCGAACATGTAGTAACTCCGTAGCTCTATCTTCTTGCATGGGATAATGATTCATGAGCATAGCTTTGTAAAGATAATACTTGTAGTATAAGTCCGGTTGTGTGCAACCTTCCAACTGAGCAAGAGTAACTCGAAGCAAGTTCCAGTCATTAAGATGCCAGGCTGCATCCGCAACAATACCGAGACCAGACACAGCAGGTGTATTACCAAACTGTAACAAAGCATCCCATTCACCAAGCTCACGTTCGCAATCGGCCCATAATCTGTGCCATTCTCGTAGCTCGAATCCAAGGGCTGGAGTTACGTCTAATTGCCTGCTAATACCATTAGAAGGAACTAGACGATCACTAATAGCTTCTATCGATTTCCGTAAAGTCTTTTCTGCCCGTACAAAATCACCTTCGTTGTAATATTCAATAGCTTTCGAAGTTTCCGGAAAATAAGCACGACGTTTCCAGATTGCTTGGTACTGATCATATTCGGATAATTTGGAATATAAGATAATCAAGTTATTCAACGTCAACAATTGCATATTTGTTGGTGTTTGTTGTGAAATTTGAAGTAATAATCGGTTGTTAGTGAATGCGGGAATTCCCTCCGCCTCTTTTTCAAGTACAGTCAACCCACGATGCCATGCACGATGCCTCATTGAAATGTACATTAGCACACTTGGATGAATTGGAATAGGCGGCTGACAGCGACAAATAGCTTCCAGAAAAGTAGCAGTTGCTGAATGAGGTTGATCTCTTTGTACAAGATGACAGCCAGATGAGAGGAATGGTACAATCTCGGCGCTTAGAGTAGCTCTTATGAATTCTGGCAGACTTGACCACAATGAAGAGAACAATTTTATCCAGATCTTCGACGCTAAATCATTACCTGAAATTCATTGATTTGAAAAATTTAACTGAAATCGACAGCTGCAATTATTTCAACGAAAGATGTAAAACACATTTGGGTAAATCTTTTAACTTTATTTTACAAAGTCTTTAATGAAAAACTTGAGCGTCAGTAATGAATTTGAAAAATGTTTTAAAAAAATTGTGTTCGCAAAAATTCTGTAATTAAGGAATTAAAGAGAAAAAACAAAATTCAACATACTACTATGAACAAGTTCCAAATAACTCGGAAGGATATCAATGGTCTGAAATTTAGCAGCCATTTCAAACAACTGAATCTGTTGTTCGACAATTAAAGTAGTCTGTAAATCCTGTGTGCTCGTTGTACTACAAATCGGTATGCTCACATCTAAAACACAAATAAAAAACTATTTTTTCGAAATAGTTAGTAGTTATCAAATGCGTCTAACAGGATTTTCTTTGAAACAGAAAAGAGTGGCAATTTTTTCATCGCATTTTTTTTAGAAAATTAAAAAGTTGTAACAACTAATTTGTCATAATATATGTTATTTTAAAAACCTGTTAGTGCTTGAATTCCGGAAGTCTCCATAAAATCGTCTCGTCTGCTTTCAGTTGTGTCCATTGTCCACGACATGAATTCATCATTGCATATTTCTGGATGATCTCTATATAATGTTTCTAGATCGAGTACCTTTTCAAATGTATGCCATAACGTGCAGCAATTCAGTAATAGGGTCTGTTGCATTTTTGTGCAATTCTTATCCTTCTGTTCATCCATTATTAATGCCAGGAAAAGCTAAACAACGAGTTTTTAAACAGATAATAAAAAAATGTGACATCCTTAATAGAGTTTTCAAAATTTTCTAAATCATACTGTAGTTTAAATATTCTCACCAGTAAATGTATCAGAAAAACTCACATGGATACAATGCTTAATCCAAAAGTGCTGTTGCATATCAGCCCAATTCTGTGATGTAATGATGTGATATAATCGATCACAAACATTTTTTGGTGCTTGAGAATCAAATAAATTGAAAAACCGGGAACGCAATGACTCGTCCTGCAATCAGAACTAAGAAAACGATTACGAAACCTGACCAAAATAAAACCATGGATCGAAGAACTTCTTCGGATAAAACTTCAGACTTGCAAATAAATACTCCGCCGAAAATACTGTCTGATAACGATAGGTCCAAATATATAAAAAATTGAAAATTCTGAGAAAAAGAAGAAATTTATTATATAAACATTCAATTTTATTAATTTCTTAAAAATTCAGCAAAAATAACCTGAGCACAAAGTCCCCAATGAAAAGCACTATTAAGTTTTGCTAATGTTTCGCTAGTTCGTAAATGTGCAGTTTCATAAACGTAAAGAACTGTTTCAAGCAGGGCTTTCAGTAAGTCTCCCGATTTTTCATGACGTTTATGCGCTTCCATTGTTTGCACCAGCCTTATTAAGAGGGGAACACCTTGATTCAGCTGCCGCTAAAAACAATACAGCTGTAATTTTCTCCTGAAGTGTCTATTATTAATATATCATAATGCGAAACTGCATGATAATCAAATCTCTGCGATTTCAGACTGAAATTAAACTAAATTTGATACAAAGATAATTCTACCTAATGAATTGCTGCCTTAAAGAAAGAAATTTTACAAAAATTGCCATAAATCAAAAATTAATGTACCTCATCGCCATTGCGTACCATAATGTCAACAACACGAATAACAATGTCAAGAACACGATCAAATGGAGTCTTATCTATGAGTGGTATTAAAATGCACTGCCCAATATTGCGTCGTGCTTCGGATGGTATTGCGTGAATACGTGGCCGAAGAAGTTCCAGTGAGAAAATTATTAACTCAGTCAGCGCATGTCCTAAAATCTATATTTTATTGATTTTCACATCATAATAAAAGTTCAAAATATCAGAACACTAGAAAAAATGGTTAGATTCAACTTACAGAAATGAGTTTCAAAAATGAACTTATACATCATTTCTTCGGTCATGCGGATGAAAAGATACTCTAAACACAGGCACAGACATCATGTGATCAGGTTTACACGTAATCAAATGCATTTGATTAAACTTTTTCAGCAGTGGATCAAATTACTATTTGATGAAATCGGAAAAAAAGAATTAAATAACAGGCCTTTATTTTCAGTACACGAAGAGACATGTTCGCGGACAAGTTTTTGGACAGCTTTTGTGAATGAACTCAAACACATCGTATCAACGTAAGCTGGTTGAATAATGCATATAGTGCGCAACAAATGAATTGTTGCAAACACACCAGTCATTGGCTGACTCTGTCCTCTAAAATCAGGTTAAACGATCTCCAACGCCTCCATTAACAGAACTTTTTCATTATTTATATCCCAAGTTTTGGGTAAAAATTACCGGTAAAAATTAAAAATTATTAAAGGCCAACAATAGAAAAGATATTTGCAATACCTGACCTGCAGATATTACATAAAACATCAAAATTACAATTTTTCGAGATTTCTCAAATGTTCCAGAATGCTTTCTAGAAAAGAAAAGCGGTAAAAATGAAAAACAAAAAATTCTAGTTTTTAAAGCTTACTTCTCATAATTGGTGAATGTGTCGTTGATGAATTTTGTAACAAATTGATTAATCGTTTCCAATTCGTCTAATCCTTCCGGTGAGCATTTTGTTTTTTCGAATAATTTGGAAATAAGTTGGCAGAGACTTCGCATTACCTTAAATTAAATTAAAATAGCTTCCAAAATCTCTCATAGTTAAAAAAATTCCTGAATCCAATAGAAAAGTCGTTAATCTATTCAAGAAAAACTCAATACTATACTTTTCAAACCTATAAAACTTACAGCGTTATCTTGGCAACTTAAACAGGCAACGATTCCGCGTTGTAGCATTTTTATGTTTGCAACAATAACTTCTTGTGGCTGAAAAATTTATTTTTTTAGAATATATAGTGAAAAAAAAATATATAGTAACATAATGACTGCTTGTTTCAGCTGGTTTTTTTGCAAAGTTTTATTTCTTCAAATAAAACTTTGAAACGCGCAGAAAATGCAAAGCTCAAGAATTACTCACTTTTGTAAAGT
Organism: Mansonella ozzardi; assembly: GCA_029876185.1. NCBI lineage: Eukaryota > Metazoa > Nematoda > Chromadorea > Rhabditida > Onchocercidae > Mansonella > Mansonella ozzardi. Next base: position 33,267 of record JARVGP010000052.1, on the reverse strand, counting down.
ATTATCATTTTATGCCTTTTCGCAAATTATGTTATAATCAAAAATGCAATTCAAGATAACTGAAAAAAGTAGTGCTCAACCAATCATGAAGAATTGTGTATTCATATTATTTGTTCGTCAAAAGTAACTCAATATGAAAAAGTTATCAGGAAAGGAGCTTTTACTAACCAAAATAACGACAAGATGTGTAATAATATCGAGCGATGTGTGCAGCTGCGAGAAATGGTGAGCAACTGTAGTCTGTTCCCGAAATTGTTGGGATACAGCTTCTGCAGCGACCGTTAACTGCTTCTCTAGCCTATAGATACCAATAATTACTATTGTTTTTTTTTAAAATCTCAAGAAATCTATTATGTTTAAACAAAAAATCTTTCCCTAATGGTAGTCTGAGATACGTAATATTACTTTAGAATGTAACGCATTTTATAGGCCATCAAACGAATCATATTCAGTATTGCAATAAACTTTCGCATTCAGATATTTTCAGATAATGAAATTTCATGAAAAAATCTCTCTTCTATGCCAAAAATTGATATTTTTTACTTTAGCTCAACTAATTTAAATAATATGTTAATTACCAGGAGAGCCTGAGACTAGCAGTAAGTCCCCAAAGGTTGCTTTTCAGACAGGCTCGCAAGAGACCTAAGCAACGTTTGCATAACTGTTCCATTGCTACAGCATGCTGAGTTGGATTCTGCAATTTTAATATTTAACAATTTTAATACTAGATAATCTTTAGCTTAATCAGATAATCAGATATAGCTGAAATAATCTCTGAACTTCTATAAAGTAAAGAAATTAGACATTTTCCGAAAGTTTCCTTGCTCAACAAACATAAAAACTAACCGCATCAGGTACTACAGATGATAACTTTACAAGCATATTAACAACATGGTCCACATGTACTTTCTCAATCGGTCGGTGTATCTAAAACCAACATTTCATATCCATACATCGGAATTATTCATTATACTAGATGTGAAAATTAATCCTTTTAATCTTACCAACAGAAAACTGCAAAACACTCCTTCAAAGGGATTTATATATATATATATATATATATATATATATGTATATATATATCTTTTTTCCTGTTCTTTCAGTGCTGAAAGCAGAGACAATTTACAACACATACGTTTTCTACATCCTTGTTTTGTACTTGCGATAAACCCGAGGATGAAGGTTGCTGGGATCCAGAAGAATTTCCTGTTTTTTCGGTTTGTGGTTGCTTATTACTTTCTGATCTTTTTTCCTGAAATTTTCTAGTTCTCGCAAACATTATGCTGGAAAAAAACACCTCAAATAGAAGTGTTAATTCAGTCAGAACTAAGTTAGACAAGTCAAAACTTGCTTATGCTCCGTACCAAGCATAAAGTGATTTTGAGCATATATAAAACATAAGTGCTTCAAAACTTTCTACATAAAACGCTCTATTAAAATTATTTCGGCCTACTTCGTAACAATACAAAATGAGAATCAACAGTACCAATTCTTCCGTTTGCTTGAGCCGCCATTGCTCCCATTTGATAACCATTTCACATACATCAATAGCAGTTCGTCGATTTTCTAAAGTGCCTTGTGCCAGCATCAGACGTTGAACTCCATTCAATATAACTTGGAGCATTTGGTGACGTACATTATAGTAGATCTTATAATGACGAACTATCATTGATCTATAAGAAACAATTTTTTTTTCTAAAATATGAAGCTGAATTTTAGATGTCAGTTTCTTAAAAGGTGACTTTTCATTTGAAAAACTTACAAACAATGATAAATTTGTGAGACATTATGACCCTCTTCAATAATAGTTTTCTTAACAACAGTCATCAGTTGTTTGTGACCATCGTCCATACGTAGTGGTACAGATGGAGTTAATATATCAAGTGACCGCTTGATAATATCTTTCGGATCGCTTAAAGTTGCTTTAAGCAGACTTAGAAAAACCTGCAAAAAAAACCATAATAAAAGGCTGAGCTATTACGTCGAAGATACGGTGCAACTTTGCGCTCCGTGAAATGTTCGCAGCATGACAAATGGTGCAAATCCTTCCCTTTATCAACCTTTTTTTTGAAATAACATGCAAAAGAAAAAAGATAAGAAAACCATACGAAAAAAATGTCAAAACCTGCAAGACGATCTTTCGGTTAATGTTAAATTGGTTGATAATATTAGCAATCAGCAAATGACCCATGTATTTCATCGTTTGGTCCTGAGGTGTCGATGATAAACATGGCCAACCCAAAAGCATTAAAATGCGCAAACGATTGCCCTGCTTCCTGCAGTCTCTGTCATAACAACAAAAGCTTGATTCGGATTTACAATACCTTTTTTGAAAAATTCCCTATTTTGATCCGCTAAAATGATAAAAAAAAACTCTCGAAATGGCAAAATCCTCAACAATTAAATTCAAATGATCGAATGTAATACGAACTTTTGTGAGAAATCGTGTATATGAGTTGGGCAATTACTGACAAACAGGCATCCTAGATGGAAAAGTTGGATAAGCATTGCATCACTTATATGAAATCTGTTCCGATCGAGTACTTTTTGGCAGACCAATGAAATCAGATTGTTGTCATCTGCATCATCTGGCTTTGCTGGTGTACCTACCACCTGAAAAAAAATCCTCGTCTCTTTTCATCATTTTGTTCAATGTTGCAAGAATAAAAATTTTCTTTGAATAGTAAGAAATATTTTTCATCCCTTAAGAAACAAATCAATTTTCTGAATTAAGAAATCTACTTTGCTTTGTCACAATAAATAATCTTTAATCAAATAAAAAAGTGTGTTTACCTGAATCGGACTATTGAGGCTGTAATTTCTCATTTCATAGGAAGCAAAACCTCAGTGAAGAAATCCCAAAAAAAAATTGTAAATACAACAAGTCTAACAATTAAATAATAAATTATCGTAAACTAACAACATCGACATCATAACGTTCAAACGCATAATGTAATGAAGGGATGACAACATATTGAAGCATTTTTACAACATTCAAATCGTGTGCTGTAGCCGGATCTGTTTCAAACATAGCAACTACTCGTTTCAACGCATTCTGCCGCCATTCAATTGAATATTTCTATAATAACCAGAAATTTTCATATATAAGGATTACTAAAAAATTTTGGAAAATAAAACTTGAAGAAAACGAACTAAAATCGGATATTATTTCCTACAATGTTTTTATAAAAAAAGAATCACTACCTTCTTACCACTAATATAAGAAAAGCATAATTAAATATGGGAGAAAATTCTCAGATTTAATAACTAAAACAACATTACCGGAATGATTTCTTTTTCGATAAACAATCTTACAAAGGTAAAATCACCAATGTAATTATTCGTAAACACGTGACAAAGATCGAAGAGGATATCAATGCGATCAATGTTAGCTCTGAATGATGGAAAAAATTTTTAAAATACTGATAATCTTCATCAATTCCACCAAAAATGAAAGCATGAAGTCATTTACAAAGTATGGAAAGGATTTCAAGAATTACTTGAAATAACGCAACATGATCAGAGCTGCCAGCTTAGGAACATCATAACGCGGTCCCTCCAAGTAATCCTGAAAGAGTTGACAGTTTTCTGACTAACTGAAATTAAAGAATAACTTGAATTTTTGCTGCAAATTAATATTTGCTTACATGCAAGCAAATGATTCCCCTGGATCGAGATGAAAATAGCCCTATATTCCAATATTTTTGGAACAGTTTGAATGTATTAATGATTTTGTGTAGTATATTCGAAAAATTGGAAGGACAAACTTGGAAAACAGATAAACAGCCATTCCCAACTTCTATTTTTTGATAGAGGTACTTCTATACATCGTAGATTCTTTTGATATAAATTCAATTTAATTTTATATCAAGTGAAATTAGTGCTTATCTCTCACCTTGCATGTATACCGAGTGCGAAAATCTTTATCATTCCACAGTAATTGTATAGCTTTGACAATTTCGCCAGCACCGTTTCCAGCCCAGCTTGCGTGACGTTTCCCGATGCTAACAATCAGTTTCATTGTTAACATTTCCATATCACAGATAGACAAATCACATTTTGTCCAATTGCCGATTTCATCCTAAACACCGAATTAATCAATGCAGCACAAAGTTCGAACATATAATTCAGTTTTAGATATAAATTTCAAGATTCAATTCACTCGGTTCATAACGTAACTGAATTTGAATGAAAAAATAAGCATGAACTTTATTTTTAATATAATTAGTCTTTCCCGAAAGACTATAACTGCGGAAGACGCACTGCACTGAATAATGCCATCCCTTTCTAATATTTGATTAGAAATACAACAACAAAACTAATTAACCATAGCCTCTCCTTGCAATAACCGGAGCAAAAAACTATTGTCTGTTATTAGTTTCTCCCGAACTGCTACTGCTTCTTCATGTTTTACCACGTACTGTAAATAAATTGAATCAGGAAAGAAAAAATAATCATAAAAAAGGAAAATCACCGAATGCAATTACTCCGATTTACGATTTAGCTAATTTTTTACTTATTTTGTTACTCGCTATTAAATTGAGGAATAAATTCTTACAACATGTGATTTTATAGAAATATAAACAATTTTCATACTCGTATTAGTAATAATTAAATTTTATCCTTTTTATATCAAATGATTACAAACAAATTCAAAAACCTTAAACAATTCACGATTCCCCTGCTCACAGATGTTGTTGCTTGTAACAAAGAAACGCAGAGTTTCTGTTGGAAATCGCGTTAGATATTTCATTAGCGGGTATCGCCAACTTGTGCTGCTCTGCAAAATTATAAGTTATTGATATGAACGCGAAAATCAGATAAATTAACGAGAAATGAAGTTTCAGTCATCATAGCTTCTTGTTTTAGCTATTGAATCTTCAATATCACTGCTTTCTTTGCATTGATTATCAAAAATTTTTTACAGTTATTTTCTTTAGTTTTCGTCGTTGTGTAATTCATGGTTATTGATGCAACAGGAAGTTTCATTATGTGCACTTTAAGAAGTACTGCGATAAGAAATGAAGTTTAAAACTACTGTCTGTACCTTTCAGGACAGTCTAACAGATCCATTTTAGTTTGTAACTGATTATTCAGCACGACAATCGGACATGCTTTATTCCGCTCGAATGTTCATTTTAAACTATTTTGCATTTTGAGAAATAATAAGCACAGAGAATTTCTACAATGGTTCGACTACTTCTGAGAGTTATAAGGATGAATCGTGCAATATGCACTGCTAAAATATTTTAAAAAATTACTTCAAAAAATATTACCTCAAAAGTGACAGCTGCTTCCCATCTGCGAACATGTGATATAACCAAGTGCACAAAATCAGCATTAGGAAGAGGAAATTCGGCCAAAATTTCTAGTAATATTCTTCCTACCTCAACATCGTCTGCCACAACATCACTTTGGCTAGGATCCGGAAATTTCCGAAACGCATCCTGAATTGACAACATTTTGCAGATATCATTTACCTGTTTTCTGACATGATTCGCGCTTTTATGAGTGGTTTTTAGATATTTTATACCGTTGACAAGAGCGCCAAAATTTCACAAAACATACTAGCATATCGTTACAGAATGTTTCTGGGAAAATATCTGGGAATAACCGCAGAAGATACAGCAAACGCAAAACGACATGTTTCTTTAAGCGATTATCTGATTGAGATAAGACTGTTATCATCGAACACAGATCCATTTTAAGTAAATGTGAACGTAATCGATTTAAATTCAAAGCCTGAAAGAGGTTTGTAAAAGTTATACATAAAGCAAATGTAAAAGGGGAAGCGCTACTTCAAATAGCAGAAGAAATGATACTTGATAAATAATAAATTTAAATGAACTTCTTTTAATGCGCCAAATGCAGCGTCCTGAATTCCCTCATTTTCTTCCATAAGGCATTTTAAAATCGCTTCGAATATTCGCTTGTGATGTGGAAACAATGGATCATGATCTATTGCCTCTTTTAATTCCCCACACGATGCAATACAACATGCTACCAATGCTCCTAAATTTTACAAAAGTTCCTTCATTTTGTAGTTGCTTTAACTGAAATGATATCTGCAGCAGAATCTTGAAAACTAATAGCATTAAGCAACATAAAGATCAATAATATTCAAGACATGGAATTAACTTCATGACAAAATGAAAAACAATAAAAAAAAAATATTAACTTATAGTTGACTGTCGTAAAGCAATGACGCGTGAACTAAACTGCGAACGGTGCATAACGGCAAGGAATCTCGTTGATGGTTTATAATTTGGCTTGTTCTTTATTTCTTTTTCAGTAGCATTGCAAATAGACAGAAGCCAGGAAATATAGTCAGTTTCCGGAAACTTGTCTACCATAAATTCCTGTGGTATTGGTCGAATGGAAAAAATGAAGACAAAGGCATCCTGAAATAAACTACATATTCCAAAAGCTGGTGGTAATTCACCTTTAAGCACATTTTTTTTTCCTTCAGGATTAACTATTAAATATTCAAAAAGTCTTATAATTATTTCTCCAAAATGAAAAAGAAAAGTTTGTTCAGAAGAACGTCAGCAACTCGTGTTTAGTGGAGAAATGCTAACCTAAGATTTAATGAACAGACTACAAAGCTAACTTATTTGAATGTATAATTTAATCACATCTGATTCATTGATTCAGTAGATTAAAGCAGCAAATTAAAGCACATAAGTATATAAACCTCGAATGCAATTTGCTGATCGAGAGACATTCTTTTATAATTTATCATACCATTTTCCAAAAATTTTTTCAATGACTCATTTTTTAATACAAGCAATTCGTATTGTGTGAGTCCAGTATAGCCTGCCAACATCGTAAGCATTTTTTGACACTGCAAAAATTTAAGTTTATGAAATGTCTCATCATGAATAATTAATAAAAACTCTACCACAAGTAGGCGAAAATTCAACCTGTTTGCTAAGAACTTGCGAAGAGCTCAAAAAATTCCCAATAATTCGCCCAACCACACATTCAATGGCTTCTTTCTTTTTCTCATGAACTGATGGCTGTTCGAAACAGACCTGAAATTAAAAAAGGAGTAGTTCGATGTAACAACAAACCGCAAATTTATATATATTTAGACTTTAAATTCCTTAACTGAACTAAAAAATTAGGTACCTTTAACAACAAATCTAATGTAGAAACTGCAACATCGACGGCTGAATTTGAAATATCCTCCGTAAGTCCGATAATAACCTGAAAAATCACGATTAAATACTTCGTGAAAATATTTCTTCAGATTTTAAGGCAAAATGTACTTAAATTCACTGGTGAATTATATGATTTTTTGTACCAGAAGAAGAATAAAGCATGAAGTGGACACTATCAACCTATCCATTCAAAATGCTACACAAGCATGAAGACATCCAGAAATCACCTCAAACAGAGCACAAAGGATGGCATCAATATTTTTTATTACAAAAGTTGGAGGAAAGTTTATCAAAACAAATTTGATGCTTAGGCAACCACCGAGACGAATGCACCATGGTTCATTATAGCAAAGATTAGTTGCTCGTTCCAAAATTTGTTGAAAAAATGTAGTATTTGCTGCCTGAAAATAGATGTTTCATTAAGAAAAAGCGATAAACTACTGAAGTTCAATACTACAGAAAAAAGCACATCAAAAAATCCGTAGTATGGTTCAAAAGAACAAAAATAATAAGCATATTTTAAATTAGATACTCATGTCGATGCAAGCATCTACAAACTAAGACTTCGATGAATCATATCAGGATCTTAACTTCTATATTCCTAACATTAATGGTTCTTTTTGCCTTACTGTCATCTTCCTATCATTACTTCAATAAGTATCCACATAGTTCCTCTTATGCACATGATTATGATTATATATATGCATGAGCAAAAAAATTAAAGACTTCGCGAAATTTTAACATCTAATCTGTCACTATTTTCGGCACTTATTTTAAAATGGTCTTTTAAAAGTTTTAATAACTGAATTACCTTATTGATGCTACCAACCAAGGCTATAGCTGTCTCGCAAATCAGTTTTAATGCCATAAGGCCAGTCTGACACACTTCTTTACACGGATCAGTTAAAGCAAGCAATACACTTTCAATTAAGACAGCATAATCCATAGAGTCTGAATCGCGATCCATAACTTTACCGTTTTTGTCTATAAGAAATGTAAGCTTTTTTGAAAGCACTGCAAATCAGAAGGAAAGATAGTAACACTCTAACAATAGTGCTTTTGAATACTAAATAAATAGTCAAATACAATGCTGCATAAAAAGTAACCGAGAAATTTTAAACTGCACTTCAGAAATGAAATTCCCAAACAACAGAAAAATAGGGGAGATGTAATCAAGAATTCAAAAAACTTACCTCGACACTGTTCAAAAACAATTTGCATTGTTAAATGTCGTATAACCATGCAGAAGAAATCCATAACATTACTAGTTGCTTCTTGCAATACTGCAGCTGTTGCATCTTAAAAAAAAGAATGTATATGAAAACGAAACCAAAAATTCATAATTCTAGAATTTGATTTTTCAAATTCAAAAAAATCAACTTCATAATATAATTGAAAATTGCTTTACATCTAAATGCTAATCTAATTGGAAACTATGTCGTCCTTGTATGCAATCCCTAAAACAATTTTTTGATAATGCGAAAATCTTTCGAGTTTGGCGATATATTTTGTATCCAAACTTACAAAATAACCCAAGTAAAGCATCAAGGTAAAGTGATCGTGAATAGCGACTACTGCACTGATAATTTAACTGGAAACTGCTTTCATCTTTTGCACGCAGTTCCTAAAATTAGCTTGATTTATTTTATTTGTTTGTCTATATTACTTTTTTATTATTTGTCTATACTTATTGAATGTTTCTATTCCGATTACATTTTTAATCTAAGCAAAAGCTTTGCCATTTTTAAAATTAAAATCAAGTCTCATGTTCTTTACAATGTTGTTGATTCTGGATTCTTGAAGTCTAAGGTTTTCATAAGTTATTATATATTACTTCTACATTCATTCACTAAACTCATGAAAAAAAGTTTTTTTTTTTTGTTTTTCATAATATTGTCTGCAGTTAAAAAAAGAAACAAAGATTATGGAAAAAGAAAAAAAAAGAAACAAACTTTAAAAGACAATGGTAAAAATTGCTTTATAACTATTTCCAATGTTTCTAACTGTATTAGTAAAAAAAGATCATTACCGAAAATCTGACAGTAAGATATTTCTTGAATAATGGATTCCTCAAAATTCCGCGCTTGGTAGGCGCCAAGGCGCTCAAAATTACTCCTTTGATTATTCGAAATGCGTGACGACGCATAGTTAGCGAAGAAATTCGTATTCCACCCGGAATCGTTTGTGCAGTTGCCATAATAAAGGATGAATCTATCACAAATGGTGAACGTAAATGCTTGACCGATTCTTTTACCACTTCCGAAATATTTAGCTCACAAATGAAAGAAGGACTGTTACAACTATTCTGAAAAATTAGATTCCATTTTTACTGAAAGAGATTTACTTGAAGGTCGGCAAAGCTGACCAATGCATAGTGTAATATTTAAAACTGTTTCTTACGTTTCATTTGACCTATTCCTTGTCATCTTTAAACATGGAGAAAATGAGGACCTGAGTTCCGTCCGATAATGTTTTATTGAATTCAATATGTGTTGAAACTCGTTCAAAAACCAACTGAAATGCTGGTGATTCGGATGAATGCTCATCTTTAAACACCAAGTTTTGAGGATCCATCAACATTTTCCGATTTGATGCACCAAATTTTCCCAAAATCCTGAATATTATATAAATTTTAACTTATTAAATCATTTTCGTGATTTTTAAAGAATGCGGAATCAATGATCTCATGATTTTCCTTTGTTTTTCAGTATTTAATAATGAATTCGTCTTCATTAAAAATGTTATTTCCGGACTGCATATAACGCATACAAAATAACATACAATCACCATTATAAAAAAGAGATGGCAAAAGTGACAGAGCGATGACAAAATGATCAAAATTAAAACAAAATGAGAAGACCTAAACGCAATTTGCGGTGCATTTTTTTCCTGACTTGACATGCACTGCCACAAACCACGTATTAGTTCAGCTCGAACTGGCGCCATGTGTTCGTAAAGATAATCAGGTTGCAAATTATCAACACATAATTCTAAAGTTCGTAATCCCTGCAATTGTTTTACATCTGATAAACAGTTTATTAAACTAGGGAATTTTATTTCCATTCCTATTTGACCTTAAATTTCTTTTCTATCCACAAAATAGGATCGTCTATCAATAAAATAAGAACATGCCTAAGATCAAAAACTAAAAAATCTTTGAAAATATTAACAACAAGTCAAAATTATGTGCATGTGGAAAAATATTTAGTTACCTGTTGAATGAGACTGCTACTTCCATTCAGAGCGCATACTAAAGGGTCCATCAACAACGGTAAATAAGGTAGCAGTGATGATAACCTAGAAAAAGATCGTTTCACAAGTTTTAATATTTTATTAAGAAACAGTACCGTTTCAAATCATAGACTTTCTAAAAACAGAGCCATAATTTTATACCTTACGGGCACGGTTAAACACAATTCGATAAACAATTCACGCATCTGTGCTCGATGAGTACTAGACTGAAGACGATTTAGCTGGTGCAAAAGTGTCGGTAGCAGAGGCAGAAATGTCTGGTAAAGCAAGTCATAGCTTCCGCCGCCAATTGAACTGAAATGAATATGAAACTCTAATAATCGAATGATCCTAAAAAGTTTCTTAACAACTGTTAAATTGATATTCGTTTAATTCTAAGCTGCATATAATGTTTAAATGAAACCAAAAAGGAATTCCGAAACATTTAATATTATAAATCCAATGGATGCCAAAATTGTAAGTACGATATAAAAGCTTTTGCATTCTTCCAGTTATTATTTAACCGCTAGTATATGACAAAAAACCAAACAATAAGCATAAACGTTTCGCTATATCATTTCGATGGAATAAAAATTATTGCTATGAGAACATAAAAATTACTTTCGCTATATCATTTCAATGGAATAAAAATTATTGCTAGAAGAACATAAAAATTACCGAAAAAGTGCTCTAAGCAAAAGAAAATAATTAATCGGCTCTCGGGCTCGAAGCGCCAGTATCATTGAATGCAGAACCAAATCATGTAGGTATGGCTATAAAAAAAAAAATTTGCGAAAAACTTCAACTGTTTCTGAATCAAAAACTCAAATGTAAACTAAAAAGATGCAAAATACTTCTAACAATGCAAAAAAAACAACAAGTCTCAGATTAAAAAAGAAAATATATTCTTAAATTTTTAGAATATCATGAAAAAATAGAAACTCTTACTCGAAGCATTCGTTCATTTTCTGCGCATCCTGAAGGCTGCGAACCAACTGAGGAGAACACAATTTTGAAAAGTTTTAACCAGAGAAAAGATCTTTCCGAACATTCTGAAATTTCATCTCAGATCAAAATATTTTTTACATATATTTTTCATATTGTTGTTTCACACCCAAACAAAACTGAATTTCTAAATGTTTACAATTACCATAAACGCTACTGTAAACCACAAAACGCCAAATATTTTTTCTACACTACATTTTTCCAATATTTTTGTGCCAGAGTAGTAATTTCGTTTTAAATAGTTGATGGTATAAAAACTATTGCCATCCTCTGAATTGCATATAATTATCCGAAATTAAAGTTAAATGTCTTACATATCAGATAGCAAAATGCAATAATACCGTTAAAAAAAACATCAGCGAAAAATTGTACCAGTAAAAGTAGTAATCAATAAATATGAAAATCGAGTGAACATGAGCTTACCAGCCAAATCCGGTAATTTTTTCAAGAGGAAACGAATTAGTATATCGCCAAAATTGGCTGACGTGAGAGAATTAACCAGTAGTGAACTACATATGATTTGAAGTCCATAATTAGATGCCAATCTTTCGATGAAATACTGAAAAAATGAAATTTTGCTGACAAATCGTAACAAGATGAAAATGAACCAAAAAGTGCATTTAAAAAATGAACTGATTAGATTAAATAATGTTTTAAGACTTACATCAATTCGTTTTGATATGATTTCTTTGAAAACTGATGGATTCAATAATGTAAAAATGGAACCAAAAAGCTCCAAAACCTCCTTTTCTTCTTTTGTGCGTACTCCATTTGAAAATCTTAATTAGTTCCATTTGAAAATCTTAACTTTTGTTTGATCACATTTTTCATTTTTGTTCTTTCATTTCAGTGCTATTATGAATTTTTTCAGTGGTGAGTGTTCCTTCGCAATTTCTTGGAAAAGAATGGGAAGAGACTAACCTTTGCTGTGTAGATGGAACTTGACTTGACATTGGACAAATCACATAGATATCAAGGCATCGCAAACCGTAACGGAAGAGCTGCTCAATTATTTTTGATTCATGATCTGGCGATATCGCATCTGGATGATTTTCAATGCATAATTAATAAATTCAAATGAAATAAATTATTCCTAACGTCTGGAGAATGAACACTTTCAATCGTATAGCAAAGAATAATTACAAGTAACTGGCAGTTTTCATACACATTCAATTTAAACTATCTATTCAAATTTAAATTGGATTTATATTATTATAAATAAGTAAATGAGATGGAGATGAACTATTGCATATTTTCTTATCCATAAGAAGAAATAAATCTAACGATTTGTGGCATGAGTATCCTTTAAAGCGTGTACGGCATGTTTGCAAGCTTGAACAAGCACTCGGATCATGTTCCTGCATTCAACCAGAGTGTAAGATGGAATGCCAGTAATCCAATACTGGCTAAGTATCTCTTCGGGTGTCGATGTCTGCAGGGAAAATTAAACGATAAAACATATAATGCAGTATACGATTGGACGTTTAAAAATTCAATAAGGAAGAATAAAAATCAATAAGTGTTTCACACGAGAACGATCTTACCTTGCCTGTCTTAGTTGATACTGGAAGAGAGAAAGATGATGAATTATGATCTTTATCAGTTTCATTATCCCAAGTACTAAAATCGAAATCACTTTCTGAAGAAAGTGGTGATACTGGATCTTCTTTGATCACTTTGCTATGAATATTAGCCTAAAACATACTATATTAACTTTGGAAATTTAAAAAATTTTCGTTAATGTTTTTTCACATAATTAATTCTAATACAAATGTATTGGAGAAATTTAGCAAAAGTTGCTAACAATGGTCCTAACAGCCCGCAAGAATCACTGGAACAGTATAGAAAAATAGAAAGACTGCCGAAAAAATCAACATGAACCTCATCCACTCTGTTTTTACTGCTTGCAAAGGAAAAATCGCGTGATGATTGAGAAGCGCTAAAATTCCATTATATAATGAACAAATAAATAAAAAACACTACTATATTCACAGATTCAAGTAATCAACATAGCATATATAGACATGTTTTTAAAATATCAGCTAATTTTGCTTCTGATTTCCAATGATTTTTGAATCATTTTAAAAAATGAAAAATGAATTTTCCATGCAATATCCAAAAATGAAAAATAAGTTTTATATCGAGGAAAATCCTAGAAATTTTTGTCTCTAAGCTCACTCAAGCTCAGTTATTTGCATTTTGCATGTACCGAAAATCGACATTTTCGATCTCCATAATAAATCTGCTCTTCAAAAACTGAATAAATAAAAAGATACCTAATACTTCTGTCAGGATATAATAAGGGTGTATTCATGATATTATTCGCATTTTTTTCTAAAATTATCGGTACTTGGTATCGTGCCAACCATTTAAGTTTCCGCACATAATTTTCCAGCAAACAAAGGAGTATATCGCGGCACTAAAAGTAAATCGCACATGTTTATTAATTTAGTTTTCTTATATTTTGTAGAAAATAAAATAAAATCATACAAGAGCTAAAAATGATGTAAAAAGTATACTATCCTAGTGCGTATTATCTCCTTCAAGTAATGCATATGTTATGATACTAAATTTGCAATTTATGCAAACTTGCCGGTTGATCGGGATGATTTTTTTCCGTAACAACAAATGATTCAATAAGGTTCATCATTAATTTAATGCACATCGATTGCACTGTGGGTTGTATAGCCGGGTCAAACATACTTTTTGTAAATGCATAAACTGAGCTAAAAGAATGATTTTAGATTTTGGCCATAACTGAATTGTAAAAAACACTGATTACTACCAAAGTAATAAAACCACCAACCAACAAAGCAGATTATAAGATAGATGGCCACGTACATGATGCACGAGATCTGCCAGCATTGTATACATAGTTGGTCTACAAGATAAGATCATAAATTATTGGAAAATTTTTTAAGAAACTGAAAATGTTTTAAGAGCAAAACTTGTGAGATATTTCAAATTAGTCTAGAATAAATAAGCATCTTTTTCAAATTTTTTTTCCAACTGACAGACAAAAAAATTACAGACAATAAACTTTCCTATAGGTTATTAATTCCTTGGCATATTAACAAAAGCAGCAAACCTTAAGAAATCCATCGAACTGAATCCGTTGCCTAACATTAGATTCTCATTAAACAGTTTCGGAATAACTGGAATAAATTTAGTCTGAAGATCGGTGACAAAAATATTTTTCACTGTCCCAATTAGTTCACGTCTCATCGAATAATTTTCATGTGGACAACGCTCTAACATTTGCATTATCGACTGAACTATTTGTGTTCCATGATTATTCACTACTTCACTCACATTGAACTAAAAATGAAAGATTTAGAAAAGTCTAGAAGAACAAAAATAATAAGAACAAGTTAAAGAACAATATGAAAAGTCTGAATTTCAACAAATTTGAAATTCGTTAGAGAATTGATATGACAAGTCAATTACGATCGCATACCAAACAAAGGTTTTTGAAATCCGCTCATGAAATGAAGCATTTCTGTTTTTAATCTAATATTATTTTAAATCTGAATTTTTCAAGATTCCAAGAGATGCCCAATTAAGAACAACACATATTTTACCAAACGTAGATTAGGCTGGTTAGAATACTGACTTACGTAAAGATGAATCTTATTCTCTTTATTCTATTTTATTCATTAGATAATTGAACAAACTATAGATTGCACTGTGATCATCAATCAGCTAACACGAAAAGGACTTTCTTGATAAATATTTGGATATTAACAGTTATGAATGACCAATGTCAAGCATAAAATGGAAATAAGATTTTTCTATAATAAGATTCTTTAACAATCGTGAAAAAAGTACTAACCACAGTACAGCGAGATGAGATGAATCCTAAAAATGTCAGTGCTCGCACTTGTGAACTATAAAATTCATCAGCCAATAATGTGCTAAATGAAGTACTAATCTGCTGATCATGAGGTATGGAAAGTGTGCAATACTGCACCATAAGCGAGAATAATTCCACCAACTGGAAAAAATAGAATTGAGGAAAATAAGATAATTTTTTCTTTTCACTAATTATGATAGATTATTAAGTGAAGGATTAAACTCCAAAATTAACATTTCAATTGGTTTCTCAATTAGTTTCTAAAGTCCCTCACTGAATCGGGACATTTTTCTCGATACTGATATGAAATGTGAAGGTAATTAATTCAAATTAGATACATCGCAGCGTGATCAGCACATTTTAGAAGTTGCTTCATATTTTGAAAAAAAAATTGAAGATCTTAATTAATTCTTTTAAATATCGAATTCTGAAACAAACCTCATTTTGAATGTGATGACGGTGAATTTGAAACAAAATAATACAAAACATAGGCACTTCTGATAAAACCTTTACACTCTGTGAAGCGCGAGGGATCAAAGAGTATCCGCTGTCACGTTGAGTACCATCTCCCGATGTTTCAGGAAGGTACACAATTGTCGGCATATAACAATTTTGAAGAGACTGAAATATTTTTTCGGAGGAATCGCTACTAATACCTTACTACTTTTGATAGTATATTTAACCATAAGAATGAAGCGATTGTTGGCAAATACATTAAAGATACTAAATGCCTTATTCTGAATATATCTGTAATGTTTGTCCTAGCCTGAAAGTTTTCTATTTAATAATAGAATATGTGAAGCTTTCAGAAGAATTCATTGCGTAACTAAAAAGCATTTAACCAATTACTTACAGATTCAATAACACTATCTTCCATTCCGCAATGTCGAAGATTTCGTTGCTCAAACATGCGCCCACTAGTAATATGCTGCGGCATATCACGATATACTGCTTTAAAATGATTGATAATTGCCGGGATCTGAAGTAGGAAATTGCAATAATTTAATCAAGCAGTACGTATCATGTTAAAAATAACTTTTTGATATTTTCAGGAAAGATATTTCGTCACTGTTCAAAGTAATCTTATAACTAAGTGAGCGACATAAAGGAATGGAAAATGAAATTTAATCCTAAATGGGAAAAAAAAAAACCTCTGGTGTGAAGACAGCCCTAAATGCACGTTGATGTTCACTGATAATTTTGATAGCAATAATAGCATTTTCCTCATTCTCAACTTGAATCACTTTTGTAAGTTGTGTGAGGGTAAGTTTTGCATACTGTTTAACAATTTCATTGCAGTTCATACGTAGTATCAGTTCAAGTATCAATTTCCGTAACTGCTGAAATATTTGAAAAAATTTATCAAAACCTTTTGCTTTTAATATCAAAACTCCAAACAGAACAGTGCTAAAGAGATAAGTGAAGCAATTAATTAATAACTTGCAGATAATGATTTATAAATCAATTGTGAAAATGCTGAATGCTATTAGGTATTAGATATGATATAATAACGATTGCACCTGTGTATTATTTTCCCCAATAAACTGAGGAACAGTATCCTGAAAAATTTTTAGAAACGTGCGTAATAGATTTTCCTGCACTATCTGAAAAGCAGATATGGTTGCCATTTCTTCGAAACTATTGCTTATTTCCTGAAAAGTATATTTCCACATTAACAGACAAACAGGAAATTTAAGAAAAATGATGAAATTTTTTGTTTATTCAAATTACTCAAATGTCTGTTATTAATACCTCGAATGACAATAAAATAATCATGAATAGTTCACTCAATGGTTACATTATTTTTTCTTCTGAACATTACTGAAATACTATTGGAAGCTTTTGGACATAGAATTCACAAGTTTCACACTTTTTCCCCAATTTTTTTAATGGGTTCGAAAACTAGTATTTATGTGATGTGGCATAGATTTTACTTTGGAATATATAAGTTTTATTTTTCTTTATTTTCAGTAAAATTATTCGATGAAATTTCAGATGGAAGATATGACCTGTAAAGCTTTCAATTTGAGATCATCTCGCTGGCCTATATCACCAATTGTCTGGATGAGTGTTTCGAGACGTGAAAGCAGCGGATGACCCTGTGCAGTGGCCTGAAGATTATGCCCTGTAGGCCTTATTATTTGTGACTGTTGCATTGAAGTATGCTGCTGCGCCTGAGGGGAAGTATAACCAACAGGACTGCTCATCTATAATAAATTCAAAGTACTGCACTTACTAATGCAAAAATATGTTTAATTTAGTGCCTCTTTAAAAAAAAAAAAAGATCATTTATTTTTGGATAAGTAAAGTTTTCAAATTTACTATAAATTTCATCATTGCTAACTAACTTCTTCGTTATTAATTCAATATGTCAGTTAATAAAACATTTATAGAGAAAAAGGAAAAATACTATAAAAACATAAGGCTCATTTGATTAAAAAACTTCGCTGTCCATAAAACTATAAGATCTGAATAGCACATAACTTATAAGAATGGACTTACAAAGAGTTGCCAAACAAAAAATCATTTCAATATCATTTAGGACGATGACCTTTAACCTAATAGCTTAACTTACTAAAAATCAGAACTAACTACAAAGGCCTTAACATTTAATTCTTATCTATCTAAATAATAAATTCTCAAATTGAAATGTCCAGTACCGGTACTCGTTGGCTCATTATTGCTTATGTGAAATTCATACTTGTAAATAAAATTTGAATTTTTATAAACTAATATTATTAAATTCATTTTAAATTAAATAAATTTAACAAAGATTCTAAAATTTCACAAAATAATTGTGAAATTATCGTACTTTTGCTAGCTTTTATTTCATTGCCATTTTATTGAGTGAAACAATTAGAATTTTCATTTTCATTTTTTTTTTTTTTTTTGAAAAATCATTGAGTGCAAAATTGATAACATTCTCTTACTGACATATTGGAGACATTTTGAGGACCTAATAAATCTTAGTTAATTTTCAATGCTGATTTTTAATCTATTTTATCGATAAATTTAATACATTTTAACCTGCACCGTACCCTTTTTTCCTATCATCCTTCATCGGTTTCATCTGTCCGTCCGCTACGCAACACTACCTAGCGGTTAGATCAAAAGAAAAGGCCACGCGTTGTTGTCAGTATCATGAGTTAAGATTGATAAGATGACCTAGAGAGTAGGTACCTTTCATCCTTTCTTCAACACATATAGCAGACAGTCAAGATGGGTACAGTATTTATGGCGAATTTTGGTCGATGATAAATATTTCTTCAATGTTGCATTGTACTTTGATGAATGCTTAAAAAGTTTCACTTTTTCCAAATTATTGCCATTTCATTAATTTAAAATACTAATATTTGCAAACAAATACTCTTCAAAAAAAACTAATCATTTGCAAGAATTTTTATAAAAGAAATTGAAATATTTGTAATATTCATTTCACTTATCCTAGCATAGTTCGTTCATTGCCGTGCAAATTGATTAAAATGATTCAATTAATTGTTTTTACTATTAAATTAAATTTAATAATTAACAATGAATTGAATGTTATCTAGAATTTTCAACTTTCAGCTAATGGAAACATATCAATTTGTTGAATGTAATTGTTGTAAGCTTTCGAGTAATTCATCCTTCTCTCATTTTAGCTATTGCTATCAATAAACTCCATTCCAGATATGCTTGTTTAATTACTGATCATTATAAGCAATTTTTAAGTATGAAATAATAAGTATTATGTTTTATTACAATTGTTGCCAACTGTAATTATTGCCTTACTTCTTTGTTTTCTGTTGAATTTAATAGCAGTATGTTTCAAATGGTATTTTTTTATGATTGGTCGTGCAATTCTAGTAATGTTTCATTCATTTTGAATAGATTGCTTTTGTAAAATATTAATTCGTTAAAAATAAATTTTTATTTGAATTCAATTTCCATTTTAATTCTCTAATCATTCGCTTCATTTTCATATAGCTGGCTATCATAGCTTATCTTCCATTTTTAAAAAATTACATTTGAATCAATTATGGAACACAAAAAAAAAAAAATGTTTCGCTCTATAAAGTAATTTGTTCAATCTTTTTCGAGAAATTAAAATAAGAAAAGATTGGTTGACAGATTGAAAAAATTTGTGAACAATTCTCTCCATGTCGTTAAACACATGCAGCTACAGTGATGAAATGCTACAATAAATATGTTGATTTTTTATTTGCAACTTTCAATTTGTCTCATTTCGAATTATCGATTGTTGCATTTCTTCATTCGCATTACAATTTTATTCTTAAAAATTTGCAAAAAAAAAAATGATTAAAAAAATTGATTCGAAAATTTCAAATTTAAATTGTAACTTTTTTGATTCCCATTTAAATCAATGAAGTAATAAATCGAAAAGGCTATGTTTCCATAGATTTACAAACTAACATATGTTTAAATTACATTTGGCAAAATATGTTTAAATTATCGCAAATAAATATAAATTGATTCAAATATTTAGAAATTTATCGTAATTTTAATTCATCACTGAGCCATTTCAGGATGCTTTAACGCAGCTCTTGTATGTAGAATGTGTCAAGACTAATTCTCAATCTATAACGTTGTTACTGAGAAATGTGATATTACTGTAGCATCGTAACTTTCTACAAAATATTTTCCAGGAGAAATTGCATTCGCTGTTCAACTTAAGATCGGAATTTACATTTCTCGATGTCTTCACTTCAAATACATGAATCATAAGAATTGATTGTTGGAAGCCATGTAAGAAAATCAGAAAGGAATAATTAAATTATGCGAGATTGTAATTGTCATAGTTTCATCCAATGAGACTGTTTTGCATCATTCGGAGAAAACTATTTTTTATATCTCGAGGCTTTCTAAAATAACGGGAAATTTATTTACTTTGTTCATAAATACTTTAATTTGTCGTTTTCTTCTTTTCAAATGCTTCTTTTTTTCTCGAAAAATCAAATTGTAACTTTAAAACAGATTTTGATCTAATTTTTAGGCACTGTAACAATAAGTTAAGTGTTTGTCGTATCAAAATATGAATTGATTCACAATTTGAAATGTTTCTATCAACATCGTTTTATATTTTGATTACCAGAAAAACTGGGACAAAAATTTTATATAAAAAAAAACAGTATATTATCTACTTCAGTCACTTTGAGAAATAAAGGTTTGTATTTGCAGGATAAGAGTATAAAAAATATATTGCACTGCAGAGTCTTTCCTAATCGGAAGTATACCTAATCATGATCGTGAAAATTAATAAAGAATTAATGAGTGCTATAAGTTTTGATTAATAAGTTGAATAATGGTAGATGGATGTTCAGTCGCATGCGATTTATCACTCAAGGTCATCAGGTAACAACGCAAGCAAATTTTAAGAATTCCAAGATTCGATTTTGAAATTTTAAGAAACCAATGAGATTTGTTAGAAATGAATTCAGTTTGGGAATTTCGAACTTTGTTGAGTTGAATTTTTAATCCGCTTCTAATTTTGTAACTTTTAATCGAAGTTAACCGAAAGAATTTTTCGAAGACATTAAAATTCTTGAACGATTTTTCTTCAGAAAACGCAACATTTCAATTGTGATTATATCTCTAATTATCAAATTTCAATTTTACCACACATCAAAAATTTCGTGACTGCAGCGCAACTTTTTTTGATGTCTCATTCCTATAAAGTCTTCAATCCCATACCATAAACCTTTTATCGTTTTTTTTTTTTTTTCATTAACGAAACTTTTATATTGGTGTAGTTACTAAGTCGGAAGAAAGTTCCTCACAGAAGCATTATAAGCCTTTTTTTATCACGATTTAAATCTTTGCCAGGTCTTCTTATTTCTTCCCATTGTTTCTTTTTGAGTACCAACTCGTCTTTACTGACATACAAAAAAATTTAATGTAATATAAAACTTAGTATTCACAGTATGTTATTCTATACCCAAATAAATAACAGATGCTTTAGTCAGAATAGCACTATAATTGGTAGTAATTTCATGAATTTTTTTTTAAAAACCTATTACACTTAAAAGATTTGTAGTTACAACGTTAGGACTTGTGCAGTATGCCACCAAGCTTGAATATATGCGCAATCTAATGACGACGAAGGGGTGGAAAGTGATATTTACAGTGCAGCAGAATAGATAATATTGATGGTAATGTGGAAGGCATCTGAGATAAAGATCACTCATAAAAGGAATCGCGACATTTTCATAGTTTTAGGGTTTGAGACTTCAAATTGCCCTATAATTATAAGATATTGCAACGCGTGCAACTTATTTCTTTTGATGTTGATAATATTTATTTTTTTAAAGGAAGATTCCCATTATTCAGTATCTGCTCTCTCGCTGTTTTTTTTTTTTGGAACTTATTTGTCTATGGTATGGCCGTTAACGAGAATGCTTAAAATAAATCATGGGCTTGATATTCTCATTCTTGAAGAAATTCTTCCATCCTATTTTGCTTCAACAGTATCCATGAAACGATAGAACATAGACGTAGTTTGCAAAATGATGTATTGGTGTCTGCGTTTTCAGTTATTCCTCAGTTCTGTCAACTAAAGCAGCTTTCTGTCAACAAAACTTCTTGGCCGGGACTATTTTGGCTTTTTTATTTAAAGCAAAAATACAAGGTTCAAAAATAATAAATTCCATTAATTTGAAAATAAACTTTGATCAAAACTTCTAATGCATAAGTTAAATTTAGATCACATTATAATATAAAGAAGGAAACATCAATAAAATGTTCAATGTGATTTCCATTAATATTTGAGCTTGCATCTCATTTATAAGCTGGATAATTATGATTAAAACCATTACTGCTTAAAACTACACGTCCAATTAATTTTCTGACTTTTTTTAATTATAAACAAAGTAGAGCTCAAAAAAACAAATAAAAGGAAACATTTGTTTTCTATCAACCGCACCGCTGCTCTCACGGTTCACCTAGGACTCACGGATCATTGCTTGGGAACCACTAAAATTAGAGACGAAAAATGAATGCAGAGAGGAAAGCTAGGATAGGTTCTTGTAGGTTAGTTTGGCGATGTTGAGGAGAAATCTCCATGAGCGATGCAGAATTCGTTTCAATATGGGAAGTCAAAAATTACCGATCAGATTGAGTCTTAAAATTTTGAATAGTTGGCTTACGATACTCAAGCTTTTTTCTCCATGGTTACTTTGGTTACTTCCATTTCTCACTTTTCAGCATGATTTTCCTGTACAAAACTTAATGAATAGTTAATTTGATGATGAATCTCTTGTGGAAATTCGCAATTCCCAATGCCAGATCTATTTCCGTGTCGAAATTGTTCTCCAATGCCAGATACAGGAAGTTATCATTAGAACAGGGAAGGTTCAAGTAGATTGTCTTGGTTAGAATTTGCCGTTAGTAGACAAGTTAATTTGGTAAGATATTTGTGTGCGAAATAAAGGGAACAATTTCAATGATTACTTTCCTGAAGGATCTCAAAATTTATAATTTAGAATGCTTTGTACGGAAAGTCTCATCTAATAGATAGTGAAAAATTTTGTACCAATGCTAATCATGACTCAGCAATCCCAAGTAAAGTTTGCAATGCAAATTTTTTTATCGCTGAAGAGCAATCTTTGACTCCGCTTTAACTATTAATATTACTTATTACATGACCAATCAAGACTTTTCCTGTGATAGCGAAATTTTTTACGTTAAATGTTTTCGGTCAGGAATTGTATTCCTAGCAGGATTGCTGCTGATTTCTTGTGATCTGAAAAAAATATTTGCTAATTGTTGTTCGTGGATATTTCGAAAGAAAATCGGTTTTTCCCTGAAGAACATGATGTCGTATGTGTCGTTGAGCAAGTCCAACATGCTCAAATACCGGATTTAGATGTTTATCGAGAAAGCTTCTTTGCATATTAATTGTTTTTGCCCTGGATAGCTTTTGAAAATTGCTTTTAAGATGCTATTGCTTCTTGCTCAAAGAAGAATTCCTTGATGCCATAAAAATAACTGTTACGATTAAATTGCTCAACAATACATGTAATTATCGTTATTATCATATCCGCCTGAAAAAAAAAACGGACTTTCTTCCAGAATTATCTACAAGCAACACTTAAGAAGTATTTTTTCAAAATGTTGGAATTATATCCGATCAAACTTATTTAACTGTAGAAATATAAGGATGTCATATAAGGATTCATACGTTTCATTCTGGATACTGCTAATATTCCTTCTTGATTACTAACACTGAACATGTTGAAACTTTGTAGCAAAAAGTTTGCAATATGACTGCCAGTATCCGACATACGAAGCGATCAACTGCAACAATTGATGGCATATTATACTAGCAAGAAATGTTTCTTCCCAATTGTTACCCGATGAAGCGTGCATAATTTATATGTATGGAATGTATTATACCTGTCGGTATTCAAATGGAATATATTTCTAATGGATTTTTCATTTGTATTGATAATGCATATCTATATAAATATTTGTCGGGTAATTCGTAGAACATCTTTGAAATTCCCTGTTACTTGCAAAGTATCAATAGAAGATGATCTATTACTGTTTGACCTTTAACCCTTCGACTTCATCAATTAAATCCACTACTGTAGTAGCGTAGCGGAAGATATGGTACATGGTATGATGTTAGGTGAAGAAGTGTATAAATTTGAAGTGAACAAAGCGTGAATAATGATTGAAACTTCATTTGATGTTTATGATTGTTTTCCCATACATTTTCGGTATGATTTCAATTAAATCATGTAAAAAGTGCGCCCCAAATGGTGTGAAATATATGAGCATTATGGAGGTGAATAGGATTGTTGGAACTCAACAGAGTTTTTCTCTCAGAAGAGAGAGAGAGAGAGAGTAAGTGAAATAGTTGAAACTATAAGAAAGCATAATGCTGTAATTCCCACGCTATTTTTAAGATTTATTGTTGTTGAAGGCGAGGGAGAAGGCCAATTTTGTGTTGAAAAGTGTTGAAGAGAAACATAAGAGAAGTCGACCGACTTGCCGCGCCGTCCGGTGGCCTCTTCCGTTCGATGCCATTATGCTCAATCCAACAATACATTGCAAACAATTGTTCAAAAACAAAATAGGAATAAAAAACAGGCTGTGGGAAAGACAGTCTAAAAAGAAGGAAATATTCATTTTCATTTTTGCACTACAAAAAAACCTTTAATCCTTTCCATTTTCCTCTTCATATACTTTTGACTGGTTGTTAATTGTAGAAATACTTGAAAGTTATCGTAAGTTATCTTCAGACAAAAACCCGCATGAAATGATCTATCAATCTATCAGATGACCCAATTCTTGATAAGCAATGAATGAGTGAACAATTCACACTTCAGTCTTTTCACATTTAATGTTGAAAAGAATTCGAAAGGCACAAAAGAAGGAACTGAACTGCTGGATAGTTAGTAGTTGTTGGGTCGATTTCCCATAGCCATTACTGGACTGAAGAGCATAAACCGTTTTCTCCCATTTATTATAACTGTAAATGGTGCCGTCTATTGCCGTGATCATTGATGTATGGAATTTATTTTACCAAAGAATTGTATAGATATGTATTGCTATAGGAGTTGGCTACTGGTACCAGGTATTAACATGACTGATGATTTCTGCTAATTCACACTAATGGGAAACTTTTGGTTGCAGGATTGGTAGTAGTAGTAATAATACAATGGATAATTTCTACTAATTCATATTAATGGAAAACTTTGGATGAAACGTTTTAGCATATAGTCAGTGACTGTTGCTCTATTCTGCCAAAATTCCTTCACTAATCCATTTTTCAATGATAATAATAACAAAAGGGAAAAATGTCACTGTAATAGATGACAATGTAACTTGTTGGAATAAATGTCAGATCAATTTTGCATTGTAATCAGGCATGATTCAGTGATTATAGCAATCCTATCATTTCTAAGCATGAAAGTTCCATCATTTTCAGTTTTCCTTTTCTCATACTCGCTTTAAAAAAAAAAAAAAAAAAACGAAAATGTGAGCAACAATTGTTTCTATCAGTAGCACGCAAACGGTTGATGCTATAAACCATCATCAATTCATCATTTCAACAAATGAATGATTGTCGTCCTGGAGTTTAGACAGATAAAATTCGGTATTCTGTCTACATAAAATCTATGTGAATTCTTAGATTGTAATTTGGGAAATAGCCATGTGAACAGATAAATTTTTCTGATGCTAATCTAATTCAACTTACTCAAAATATGCATTATTTTCAAATGTTTTTTGCTCACAATTTAATTCTAATACTTGTTCAAACTTCAGTTTTTACTCAAATTTCTTTGAAAAAGTTTGTGATGTCTAAAGTTAAAAATATCAAATTACAAATAATAGAAAGTGAGAATTCTAAATAATTTTCATTTGAAATCAACTGATTGAACTGTATAAAACCAGTCCCGAAGCAAGTTGTAAATAGTGATCTTCAATTCTTATGATCTCATTTCAGAACTATAGCACTTTTTTTTTATTAAAATTTCACATAAAATGCGCGATGACATAAGATGATGGCAGACGACAACTAATGTGTGGTAAATTACGGGAGTTGGGATCACGCGTTGATTGCGTTATCGTGGGAGGATGTCGTTGTGTCGGTATTACAGTTAAAAGGGCTATTGATAGGTTATTCCCTATGTTTTCTCTGTAATTTTAATCGTATTATCCTTCATGCTAATCATGGGAACCAACATTTTGCCCTGAGAAACTTCCACTACTTTTTACTCATTCCTTAATCAAACATTGGGAAAATTGCCTCAGCATAGTGACCATAGCATAGTGGACAATGTATACAATTCTTCTATCTTCATATTTTCTTTATATTGTTGTTTGTTCATTAATCTATCTTATTTACTTATTCCTTATATGCTTTTAACCATTAGAGTTGTTGATGACATTATGATTAGAAGATTGAAGTCACTGATCATTTGATAGTACATAACATGTTACGATTACATATTATATATATATATGTAGGGGCTGTTGTCTCGAGAGGTATACCGATTCGATTTTAATGAAAGACCTAAAAACCAAAGAAGAAATATTGATAATTTTGAGGAATGCAAAAAAAAAAAAAAAAAAATATTGTATTTTGCTCAGATTTTTTTTTCAAAAAATCTTGAACTTTTTCATTACTTTGCAGTCTATTAGAGAAATCTTTTTACTTATCAGCTAACTTTTGAAGTGGTAAAGATAATTTATTTTTTTCGGAAATTTCTTAGCGATATCTTTCTACAGTTCAAAGTTTAGTTTGCTTAAATCATAGCTTCATTTTGCTTGCAGAAATGTTTAGACTAAAGGTAGTCCAGTTATAGATCTTGTAGCATTGCAGGCTATTATATTAAAAAGAAAATTTCTGTGTTAATTTGAGACAATGACAGATTTGATTGTTAGGCTATATGTAATAAGCCTAAGCCAGGAATGTTCTCAGATTTCTCTTCGCATGATCCATTGCTTCTCCCACGCTTCTTTGCTAGATTTTCCATTGACAATTGTCGGGTGGACGTCGTCCACTTCCCATATAATTACAGTCCATCATTCATTCATCGACTGTGAGAAAAGCCTGCCTTCATCGCACTTGTCGACAATTACTGCTGTTTGACGATGATCAAAAACCCCGCCTTCGCGCACCGTTCATTTCTAACTTTGTAACATCGCATCATTTTGTTTACTTCTGTTTTATCCAGTAGTGGTTACTGTAACTTATGCTTGTTATTAGCTTACTACTACTACAATTCTAATTAGTTGAATGCTTACAGGATTAAATTGCCTACAGTTTATCAAATATTCTTCAGCTTGAGATAACTGTCAATTCTGTTCTAAACCTTCTCTCAGCTTTTTTATTTTTAATAGGTAGCAAAAAATTCAAAAATAATAAATTCCCTTAATTTGGAAATAAACTTCAATAAGAATTTCTAATATTAATTAGAAAGGAAACATATCTGTTTTCTATTTATCGCATAGATGTCCTTTTGGTCCAAATTCTCTCGGATATAGTCGGGAACCAGTGAGTTAAAGAGTTAATCAATACACAAGAGCGTTAATTCTGTCTGAATCGTTTTCGCAGCTCACAACTGTTTCAAACTTCACCGATCAAAATTAGGCAGTTAAACTACAACACATTGATTGTTGTCTCATATGAATTAATTACTACAAATCTGTTACCTCAGCTGGATTATTTGCATTTAATGTCTGAAATCTTCAGCTATAGTCTAATTTGAATAAATGCTTTTTTGCAGTAATTGTGAAGTATGCTTTCAGCATAATGGCTTTGGGGACTTGATGTTTTGGATGATAAATAGTTAATAATTTAACCACAAATTGGATTCTTTTGCTTAGAAGAATTTTTTAAAACGGATTGCAGTGTTTCATCTCTTTTATGTTTCATCATCTCTCTTTTCTATTGTGAAACTTTTTTTTAAAGTAATAAATTTACCAAAATTATTTTCATGTTGAAATGCTTTTTTTTCAGATTTTTTGCTTCCAATTCTTGGAGTTTATTTTCAACTAACTAATTTGTAATGCCGCATTTCCTGGCAAAAATGATGACATCTCCTTATGCTTCTCCTAGTCCACCACAGTATCCAATGGAAAGAAAGGTTTATTATAGTGATTTTCTGAGTACTGCAAAATATAAAAATTTTAAATTTAAATTTACAATTTTCGATGAGTGTTTAATGTGACATATGTGACGGGAGAATAAGAAATAATACAGTGTAGACTGAAGAACAAAAGATTCATAATACCAATTGTAAAAGAGATATTAAAGTCCAAGTTATAAATAGATATATTGAAATCCGAAATATTAAAGTCCAAGTGAGAAATAGAATACAATTGAAGTCCGAGATATTAAAATCCAAGATAGAGATGAAAAAATTGCAGCTGAAAAAACCTCTGATGGAGAAACGTCGTCGAGCTCGCATGAATGAATGTTTGGATCAGTTGAAGCATCTTTTGCTGCATATTTCACCGAATCACCGTACCAAACTGGAAAAGGCTGATATCTTAGAAATGACTGTCGCATATCTTAATCAGATGCAACAACCATCTTCACCCTCGACATCATTTGGTAATTTATTAAGCTTATCCATTTATGAGTGTTCTTTGCTTCAGAATGGCTAATCAATGCTAGCAAACATTAATTTTAAGGAAATGTGTTCCGAATATATTAGATATAATTCTTATGCAAAAATTATTTTTGTAAGTTCATAAGATTGAATTAATATTTTCTTTTCAATTGATTCTGATGTATGTACCAATGAAAAGATCTGTTCTTTCTGTTTAGGATAGTATCATTTTTTTTTTTTAAAGTAGAAAAAATTGATTCGTCTTTTTTTTTCAAAACAGAATAGGTTTTTGAGGAAAAACCTAAAACCATAATTATTTTAGATAACAATGCTATTTATCAACAGTCTTATGCGGAAGGATTCTCCGTAGCTGCTTCAGCTTGCCTAACTTATCTGCAGAACACTTTACCGCCTGGCGAATTTGCTCCTCAAGCCCAGCAGTTCAAAATTGGACTCATGCAACATCTTCAATGTGTAATGTCAAATCATGTGAATGCATCAAATGAAGATTCAGGAATGGTTCCTTCTCATTCAGCAATGTCACATCTTTCGACAAACTTTCAAACACGATCACCCTTAACTGGCCCTTACTTAACTTCGAATTACTTATCGAATCCAGCTTATTCACGTACTCCTTGTGTTACATATCAGCCTAATATTTCTCCACTTTACGGTACTCCTGTATTGCGTACAGCGGTTTCGACGCCCTCACAATCAAATATCCTCTCTATTTCAAAAGATCTGGTACCGCGACCTATTGCGGTTGTTGGTGCGCAACCCGCTCTGTCCAGATTCTATAGTAATCAGCGGGAGAAATACGATGTGCAATCAGAATCAGTGAAAAGAACTGAAACCAAGGATACAGTTAATGCATTAGAGGAAGTAGAAACAACAAAGGATGTGAAAGTTTGGCGACCGTTTTGATATAGTATCGATTTTGATTGTTTGCGTATGAAATGTTACGTTTGAAAGTTTTATTTCTTCACTGTTTCAGTTTTTCAGATAAGCAGGAGAAATTCTATTTACATCTCTATTAACTAGAAAGGTATACAATACTGCAATGATAAATCAAGTATTTTCGAAATAAAGTTTTATTAATTTAAATCAAGCGCTGTTGACGCTTCTCAAAGTACATTAAGAAATGAGGAAAAGAGATGTTTCATTAATTTTAATATTATGCTATAATCTGTTGCCTTAAACTCTTTCTTAACCGGTGCTTTATAATTTGTCTGGAAAGGAAGAGAGGATCTGCATGTTTAACTCAGCTAGTATCATGAATTGTTGTGCTCATTTTGGATTGCTTAATTGTTTATTGTTTTCTTGTCATTTTATCCATTACGGTACATGTTACTTAATTTTTGTACAATAATTTCTATCATTTTTGATTTGATGTGCCCAAATGTTAACCATTTTTTTCCGAATAATTTTAAATGTATGCAATAAAGCTTTCGGGTCGATTTATTTTCTAGATTATTTGAAATAAATTTTTAGAACTATATCATATATGTACATTTATTATGGAGCATCACGTGACATATTAACAGATAAAATTCCTCTACAGAATGTGATAGCATTTCATAAAAGAACACTCGCGGAAAGCTAGACTATTAATTTTATTAATTACTTAGTTTTCATCAAGATAATGTCTTCTGGGATAATTGAATTAAATTTGTATGTTGTTAAATTGAATAGTTTTAACATTCAACTTGTTGCAAACATATATCCTGTGCTGAAACAAATTAAATCTTGAAGTTTTAGTGTAGTACAAACTATTATTCAAGATAAGTTTTGCTGTAACAAGCAAGATATGGTAATTGTTGCAATTGCTTTAAAATTTTTTATTTTTAAATAGTTGATGATTGTGTTTGAACTGTGAAATTGGAACATGCCCAATATAAAAATATCCACTACATTACAAAATATATGACCGTATCGTTTGATTTTAAATGAAATTTTACGAAATGGTAAATGCCAAAAGACAAATACATTTGAATTGAACATTTTTTTCATTGGGATGTTGGTGATATAATTCCAAAATTCGAGGAGTCTCAGGATGGTCATATTCAGCAAGGAGCAGATAAGCTTTAGTAAATCCTATCTTTCCTGCAAATTGATTTCCAATGTTGCATGCTGTCTTTCATTTTGAAGAGTAGTCAATAGGGTTTCCTTTAATTCTAAACTCAAAAAATTGCCACAAATGAAATAACACTATAATGAATAATAGTAGTATTAATATATTTTGCAGCAAAGTCTTTTCTCTTCTTTTCCCTCTCTCCCTCTTTCTGTGCCATTGAATGTGAAATGTAAGAAATTATTTCCCAACTTATTTATTTTTATCGACTCATTTATCTCTCACTCTTTTTTTGTGATTGTTTTTTCTGTTTGCCATTAAATTTTCGATGATTTTAAAAATGTTCAAACTTGCTTAGATTTATTATTGAATAGCAACGTGTATTGTATGCTGAAGCAATTTATAATCGAAAAGATTAAATTTTAAAAGAACAATTTCACTGTACTAAAAAGAAACCACCGGCTTGGTTAGGTAGAAACTGCAATGACAGACAATAACATAGAAAAGAAGGATCCCTTAACCAAAAAAATTTTGTTGTAAAATGTAAATTCACAAAAAAAGATATGAATGAAAATCTTGCCCAAAGTATTAAGTTATAATTTACTTTGTTTATTAGTGCTATGATTTTTTATTCAAAAATGAAATCTTGTGCATTTTATATTTGCTGTCAAAAAAAAATAATAATTTGATTCTTAAATTTTTATTATTTGAAAAATTCAACATTTTATCTTTGCTATCAAAAAAAAAATAATTTAATTCTTAAATTTTTATTTTATTTGCAAAATTCATTGAGCATTAAAACATTTTCATCATTCATTGGAATTTCATTATTCAAGTATACGACAAGATCATTTCATATCATCAGATCGATCCTATCTGTCTTATTAAAAACATACAAATCATTGGCCTCAATCATTTGAAGTCTGGACAAAGTAGTAGCATACTTGAAGAATAAGAAATGGAGTGTTTACAAGATTCACGTTTAAATCTAGTCCTTATGATGTCATTTTTTCAATAAAAAAAAAAAATGCCTAGCTCTAGAATTGCCCCAGTTGTTGTTGTTGGATCAATATTACTCTTACTTGAATAATAGTAGTATTAATATTATTTTGCAGCAAAGTCTTTTCTTCTTCCATTCCTTCTCTCACTCTATGCTATTGAATTGTAAAATGAAAGAAATTTTTTTAAAACTGTTTGATTTTCAGTCAAAATGAAACTAATCTTTTTTTTTTTTTTTTGCTGATACCTCAAAAGTGAATTACTTTTCAATTGCAATTGATATATTTGTATGAATTGAATAATATTTTAAACGAGAAAAAATGCAAAAAAAAAAAAAAAAAAGTATTAACTGAAAATAATTCTATGCTAAGAGAAAATCTCGGGTTTTTTTTTTCTTTTTTCTTTTGTTAGGCATGAGTTGAACATCTGGTAAGTACAATTAATTATGGAATGAAATTGAAAAACTTTCGTATAGCAGAAATATTCATCAAAATTCTTCTTATTTTAAATTAGGTCGTATAAAAATGATGTGATGAGAATTAATATGTAAATTAGAAAAAAATTTAGGCTTTCATCTCTTACTATAGTACTACTAACTACTCCTATTACTTACTTACTGCTGATAGCAAAATGCATAGTCAATCACACATATCAATCTACAATTTCTTTGTGCAAAGGCCTAGCCTTTTTCCTCAATCTCTCTTCACTGGCCTCTTATAAAATATAGCATCGTTCGTTTTGCTTTTGAAGGAAAGAAATTTGCAGCATTATTAATAGATGATAGCAAGCAACCGAGAAAGCCCTAAAAACGGTGATAGGATAGAAGAGGCGTATATGTATATGTACATGTGTATGTCAAGCCTAGAAGTGTGCCTCTAAAAAAAAAAGGCCTACAAAGGGCCTCGAATAATAGGCCCATAGAATGTATGTAATATGATGTGAATCGCATCAATAATGCCATTTAATTCAACAAGACGGATACAACAAAGATGAAGCAGTTAGAGCTTTTGCTCACTGGTGATGGTTAGAGAAAGAGTCCAAGAAAGATAATAGGCCATGAGCAAGGTATACACTCTTGGGATAGTAGGCCTAGTAGCAGTTGTTCCGAATGCATTCAGTTCAGCTCAAATCTCTCTGCATGTACTGGTTAGTCTGTTAGCAGGCAGATTCTCTCATTTTGCCATGTCTCGTCACCGATCCGATCCGTATCAACCAAGGGTTGTCTGTGTATGTTTCTATGTGTGTGTGTGTGTGTGTACGTGTGTATATGTGTGTATACGTGTGTCCTACACAGAGTGCATCTTTGAAATGGGCATTAGCCTGGCTATTATTTAGCACTCACTACATTCAGTTCGTTTATTCGCTATCCAATGAGGCAAGCAATGAATAAGGTTATCCTGAAATACAACCTATAATTCCTTCTCCATTCCTATCAGGCAGATGAGCTTAACTTTCCCTCTCTCTCTCTCTCTCTCTCTCTCTCTCTCTCTCTCTCTCTCTCTCTCTCTGTGAGTGTATGCATGCATATATATGTGTGTGTATGTGTATGAATACAAAGCATTACTACACATTGTTACTTCATTATCTTTCGATTTTGCTAATTGTCTGCATGCATTGCATAGATATGTGTGTGTGTGTCTGTCTGTCCATCTGTCTGTTTGCGTCGGTATGTATGTGTGTGTGTGTGTTTGTCTGTCCATCTGTTTGTTTGCGTCGGTAAGTATGTGTGTGTGTGTATGTGTGTGTGTGCGTGTGTTGTGTGCGTGTGTATGTGTATGCGTAATGCAAGTGAATAACATCAACTACAAGGGCCAATATGTATGTATATGTGTGTGTGTGTGTGTGCTCTGTTATCTACCTCAACAACTATGGCAACCGTCG